>WTSP01007711.1:4785-52659 GCA_025331215.1 Actenoides lindsayi
GGGGCGGCGGGGCGGCGAGGGGGGGGAGAGGGCGGAGGGGGGGGGGGGGGGGGGGGGGGGTGGGGGGGGGGGGGGTGCGGGGTGGGAGGGTAAGGTGAGAACAGTCAGTTTTAATTGGAAGCTAAGAATCATAAAAAATATGAAAAGGGATGTGAAAGAATAGAGGAAGAAAAAGAGGGTGATGAGCAGTGTTTCAGGTGCACAGCACAAAAGGAATCTGACCCATGGCATTCTGTTGCCAGGTGGACAATGCAAAAAGGCCATATTCAGTGAAGCATTTTTGTTCTATACTCAGGAAAGTGCTCATAGTACAGTCCTATATCGTAAGAAGTTGTCTCATAATGAAATGTTTTTATTGTGATAGTAGCTAGAGGGGAATTAAAACACTTTCATCCAAACTTGGCTACTTTAAAATCTACAGTTTTAGGCAATTTTAATAAAAAAGATAATTATAAGAACTGTTTGAGAAGCTTTGTGAACCAATAAACTGGGTGCATTTCTACAAGCCCTGGGGTAGATGGAGACCACTGGGACTTCTACCTGCAGGTCAGGCTGATCTGGAGTCCTCTTTGGGGAGGAGATTCCAAAAAAGGGGTTGAGGTGGCAATATGTAATTGGCTGAACACAGCTAAAAGGGTTAATGTGAGGGTAATTAATTATAGGAAACTTGTGGTGGGTTCACCAACTACTGAAAACATTTCTTTTGTTCTAATTGAATTTGGTGGATCTATCTTAAAAAAAAACAAAACAAAACTAAGCCGTGATGCTGAAATGGAAATTCGAAAAGGGAGCCCTGTTACCCTCGCACAGGGTGTCAAATCATCACACTGTGTTGTTTTAGCTTCACAGTCCATGAATGTTTGAAGATGTAGGATCTATTGCTGCCTCCAAGAGCAGGTGTGAGACTCAGACCACTGAACCAGGGAAGATTTTTCTCCAAGATGCCAATTTCATTTTTTTCATTAGTATCCTGCGTGATCTTGGTCGATTTACCCCCGTTCTCTGAGTTTTGTCTGTCCCATTTGTAAAATAGAGAAAATGATTCTGTTTTTCTGCCAAGTAAAAAAATACTGCAAGAAGGTTGAATAAAAATGCTAAAAAGACTTAAAGGTTATTAAACACAACTCCAGAGCACAATACCTCCCCTGCAGCTCTTCCAGCTTGTGCCCCTGTGTTACTGGCCCCTTTCTAGCCACTCTGCAAATACCCAGTGGGAGCAAAACAACTCCGCTGGCAGAAAGGCTGGTAAACAGGGCTTGGTTTATGTCCAGATTACATAATGTTTACAGGAGCTGGGTTAGCAGCAATCAGATGGACATATCCATCACACTGGCGAGCAGACAGCGGGAGTGAGATGGCCGGTAGGACAGTTACAGCTGCAATGGGAGAACAGTTTGTGAGTGAGATGCTAAGAGCCACCAGCACTTTTTTGCACTGAATAGTTCTCAGTATCTCAGATAAGATGTTCCTTTGTGATAGTAGTGGGATAAAAAGGCTTGGAAAGCTCCAGTTCAGCCAAAATATCTCTTGGGATTGGGATTGAGGTCCTGGTGGAACCCTGTCATTTAGTTTGCCTGGACAGAGGGTGGAAGGATGATGGGAGAGACAAGGTTGTGATGACCATGTAATATGCTTCTTCCAATGCTGGGTCTGTCTGGTGGGGAGGCTGTGGGCATTGGGCAGGCAGCACTGGGCTGCTCAGAAGCCACATGGGGCTGGAGGAGAACAAGGTCCAGCTGAAGCTGCTGATGTCCCCACACGTTGTCAGTGGTGGCTCATGCGTGCCCGTGCCTCAGTGAGGCACTCAAGTGAGTTCAGCTGGTGAGCTAGTTTGCCTTATCTGACCCACACTCCCTGCCAGCACCTCCTTTTCCTGGGGCACCTCATCTGCCTGTCCAGGAGACCTGCTCACTCCAGCTCCTCTGCACATGGGAAGCTGCCCCGTGGCTTGGCTTCTTCTGCTGTTGCTCAGCAGGTTCCCCAGGGTGGAAAATCCCCAGTACTTTCAGTGCAGCAAAGACAGGGTCTATGTCTGGAGGGGCAGAGGTCACTCCCAAGGCTCTTGAACAACAGGAAGGAGAGCTGCTGCAGTCCAGAGCCACCAAACGCTTCCCTGGAAATCATTAAATGGTTATAAAATTAACCCAATCACAAGACTCACTTTAAAGTTTGTATGTGCTACCACTTTTCCCCCTGAACTTTGATAGACTTATTTAAGAAAAAAATAAAAATAGGGCTGCAGGGAGGTGAGAAGTAGAAGATGACACAGCAGAGAGATCGAAGGATAAAGATCATTGGAGGTGCTGGTGCCACACACAACAGTGGGTGCAGCCCAGACAGGTCTCTGGGCAGCTGTGGCCGTCTCCCTAAAAGACTGTGCTTCTGACACTTGCTCGCTTTTATTGTTTGCGCACTAACCAAACTTGCTGGGCACTGGGAGTGTTAATTAATTAATATTGGAAAGATATCTTTTGACTAAAAACCTTCCAATTTTATATAGTGTTTCGTTCAATTTTAGTATCAGTTTAGGGTTCTTTCTTTGTTTTGTTGTTTTTTTGTTTGCTTGGTTTTTTTGTGGTTTGGTTTTTTGTTTTATTTTAGGGAGTGCTTACTCCAAACCTAAGTTATTCTAAAGTGGTCTTGTTCCCATTCTGTTAAGTGAAAAACTTGCTTAATATTTGTGCAATTCACCCTCGTTTAGCGTGGAACACTTGGATAAATGATATTACAGCTTTCTTCTTCAAGTGGTTTACTGTTGGCTCATACAGGTTTCATAATTTTGGGAGAACCTGCCATATAGCAGCTCTTTCTACCCTCTTTCATTGGCTTTTGATCTTGCAATGAAGATTAGTTATTAGATTCATGATGTGTTTCATTGCAGAGTTTTCCAGAACATTTTCCATATGCCAGAGAATAAATATACCTTATTTATAACTAGTTTTCTAAATTATACTTCATCTATTTCATCAAGTCAAAGCCTTCACTGATATGCTCTTAAGGTATTGTTAAATATTTTCAGTTGCTTTACACCTGTAAGAGGCAAAGTGTTGTTATTTTGAAGTTGACTTTGGTGCAACTTTCCTTGCAGAAAACTGAAGAATTTTTTGCCAGTGGAAGGGGAAAAAAAAAGATTTATATGGCCTTTAGAGATCAAATGGAAAAGGACTTTAATGAGAGCAAAGTTATTTCTTTGGTGTATAAAAAGAATCAGAGTAAAGAGAAATTATCAGTAGCCAAAGGAATGAAATCAGTAATCTAGTGTGCAAACATTTCAAAGCATCATTTTTATTTTTCAGAGTTTAGTTCTGTCAGGTTTGTTGTTCTGGTCCTGCTGGTTTGGAGGAAGTGAAGCTGCAGGGAGCTCATGGGAGCCGCCAGGTGCCAGGGCTGAGCCCTGGGAACGTAAAGGGTCTACTTCACAGTATCTTGTACATCATTTTACTGGGATCTAAAATTAAGACTGGAAATGGTCTTTAAATCCAGCTCTTGGGAACTTCACATGAAGCTCACTCTGCTGCGATTAATGTGTTAGAAATCAAAGCAACTTACTCTGTTCTGTGGTATTTGCACTTCCACGTGCACTGGAGCTTTACTAGCAGAGCTGCTTGTGAAATGCAAAGCACGAGTGCTAAAAGCAAATAAGAAATTCTGTCATTCTTGCCACTTTTCAAACACTTACTTCAGATGTATTGAACAATAAATCCGTATTGGTTTTGAGTCACTCAGCTTTCTGCACCCAGCTGGCTGTCAGAGTGGATTCCGTTCTTTGGTTTTCTCAATATCCACGGTTATTTTATTTCTTTATTTTTTTTATCCTCAGTTTGTGGCTGTGTTATGGGGCTGGTGACTATTCTAGGAGCTTGGAGACAAGTACATTCAGCTAAGACCTTGCAGGTTATGTCTCTGCTGTACCTGCTCTGGTGCCTTGCTGCATGCTCGAGAGCTGCAGCTGAGACAATGTTGTCCCCAGAACACAGTTCCACACAGTTCCCAGCCCACGCTGTTCCCAACACAGCCATGCCAGGGAGCAGAGCCATCATCTCTCTCACAAGAGCCCCAGTGAGCCCAACCTCGGGTGCTGGGGAGGAATGTCCAAGTGGAATAACAATTCAACCTTTGAGTAACAATTCAACCTGCTCAAGAAGCTGGAAAAAAGTGGTAAAATAAATAGTTCTGTGGCTTCCAAATGACTCTCGGCTGTTATTTATAGTGCTGTGGGCACTCTGCCCTGCGGTTGCTCACAGTATCCCTGTTCAGCCTTGCTGTGACCGAGCCCAGCTCCACACTGGGCTCCCTGGGGCTCTCCTGTCCTGGGCTTGGAGCTGTTCTCTTGACTTCTTTCCGTTGCTTGTTATTTTGACTGTGGCTGTCATGACAAATGGCTTTGGTCTAGTTTGTGCCTCCTGGGTGGATGAATGAGTTCACCGTGTTGGGGCACTGGGTTTCTGCCAACCTTTGCAGAGGCTGGGGTGATGCTGGGCATGGGTGAGCTCCCGGCCCTCAGGAAGTGATGTGACACCAGGGTGCTTGATTTACTGATTTCCACAGGGACTGGGGCGGGTTGCTGTGGAATGGTTTCTTACAGATCTCTTGGGAGACTCTGATCCAAGAAAAGAAACCTTTCTGTGTGCCCCGTGTTGCCTTGATAAATCCATCTCAAAGCTGGTTTGCCACAGCCATGCAAAGCACGGTCTGTGGAAGTTGGAGGGAAATCAGACATATTAAGTGTAGTGGCATCGGATACTGGGGCACCTAAGGATGTGAGCAGCAGTGCCTGCTGAGGATTAGCACCCTAATTCAATACAGAAGGGCAGTTCCTACTCTCCAGAGCTGCTTTGGTTGATGCCTCGGTGCACTACCACTCTACAGCACATAGGAAGCTCAGGCAATTGAGGAGGATTTAGGGGTTTCTATGGTTTCAGGGGATTGGTGTAAGTCCTGAACCCCTATGCAATATAGAGGGGAAGATGTTGAAGTGGTGGAAATGATTTGAGAAATACTGTATCCTTGAAGGAGTAATCGGTGCATTTTTCTTGTTAAAGTGTCTCCAAGTGAAAATATGTCTCTGTAATGCCACATGTCTTTTCCTCTCTCCCCCTCTTGCAGGAAGGAAGATGTCTCTATGTGATCCTGCTGATGGCCCTGTATTGGTGCACGGAGGCGCTGCCCTTGGCTGTGACAGCTCTGCTGCCCATTGTCCTCTTTCCCTTCCTGGGCATCCTCCCGTCTAACAAAGTTTGCCCACAATATTTTTTAGACACCAATTTCCTCTTTCTCAGCGGTTTAATTATGGCCTCGGCCATTGAGGAGTGGAATTTACATCGCAGGATTGCGCTCCGGGTCCTCATGTTGGTGGGAGTCCAGCCAGCCAGGTGACTATGGGAGTAGGGGGATCTCCATGGGGGACGTGAGCTGCAGGCGCTTGGGAAGTGGCTCTGCTCTGGTGGGCTGTGATGGGAGAGTTTCCCATCCCAGGGGGCTGTCCACACCCCTTTTTCCAGCTTATTGAGTTTATTCAGCTGTTTGCCTCTGCCTTTGCTTGGAGGCCAGCAGAGCACAAGGAGAGTTGCTTGGTCCAGCCCCATAAATGTGCTCCATCCAGTTACAATATAGTCACAGAAGTAATTTTTCCTATTAGTTTTGTTACCCGTGCACATGAACTTTTCTTCCTATAGCTATAATATATCAGAAAACTTGCCAGACTGAAGAAATTAAGTTTTTCCTTTTTTCCCCTCTCTTCCAGACTAATTTTAGGGATGATGTTGACAACGTCTTTCCTGTCCATGTGGTTAAGTAATACTGCCTCCACTGCTATGATGCTTCCAATTGCAAATGCAATTTTAAAAAGCCTCTTTGGGGAGAAAGACACATCTAAGGATATGAACAGGGAAAATGAAGAAAACCAAGGTAATTGAGATAGGGCAGTAGTATAAGCCAGTTGAGGTCTGCCTTGCTGCTGTCGAATATGACCCATTTTATTGACTTCACTGGCAGAAGTACCAGGTTTCTTAGCACCAGCTTGATCTCAGTGCTGGTCCCATTTTAATACACACTTTATTACTGTGGGAGGCAATGCTTACAAGTTGTCTGGAAAAACCAAGAAGTGGTGATGCCCAGTCAACCTGCTTCATAAACCTGCTGCTGGCACAAGTGAAAGTCCCGCTCTGTGAGCACAGTGGTGATGGGATTCATAGAGGTGCTTTGCTGTGGGGATTGATGGAGCCAGGGAGGGCTGGAGATAGTAATGCCTGGGCAGATGAGTGCTACATGATGGTGTGTTGCTGCAGGGACAGGCAAAAGACTGGCCAGGCAACCAGAGCAGGGTCAGGACAGTGGTCCTTCCATGGCAGCACACAGTGCTGCCCTGTGCTCATGGACAGGTGGGTTCTCCTATGTATTTTGCTATTTCTGCTCCCATGAAACTGAGGCCTAAGCTGGGTAAGGAAAGGAGGATGAAAGGGAGGGCCAGCAAGTTAAACACCTATTTATAAAGTGCTTTGTAGTTTCTCAGCTTGATGCTACTGCTCAGTGTTACTACAGAGCAGGTCATGGCCAGGCTGGGTCATGCAGTCAGATAAGGTCTTCCTCCAGACCTCTCTTCACAAGTCATTCACCAGGAGTTTGGGCTTCTGACAGACAGTGATGGGAAACAGCAAAACAGGAGTGAAGTCCTAAAGTCCTCTCATAGATGTTACTGGTAGTTGGAGTAGTAGCCATGGCTTCTCTTTCTTGCACTAATTAGCAACTCTTCTGCCCCTGTGATCTAAAAGCAATGGCTTTTTGGTTCCCAATGAGTCCCCAGAAGAATACTCAAACATGTACATACTTTAATAAAGATATAATTAATCATTCATTATTGATATCTAGCAGTCATGAGATATTTGCACTCCAGATTGCTTTATCACGTTTGCTTTATGAATTTTTGACCATTCACATCTATTAAAATCAACCCCACCGACCTTCTTGTTATAATTTCTTATTCTGTAGAAGCATTGTTTTGTCACTCTGCTTTTAACCTTCTTAACCCATCTTCTGAAATGGTTTGACTGTGTAGTTGTGACTGTAAATACAGTAGAGTTTGGGAACACATAAAATCAAGACCTGCATTGTCCTAGACACTGGCAAGCACAAAATTAATGTCCTTGTTTCACAAAGCTTACAGTGCTGAGAGAAGCCAGAAAAGGCAAAGAGGGAGGCATGCAAGTAGAAGAATGAATAAAGTGATGTGTTGCAAATATCACATGATGGTGTGATGTACTTTCTTTTGGGGCAGAGACTTATAAAAGGAATAAATACAAGTGAAGGAGGAGTCATCTGTAAAATACACGACATAAAAGTGCAGGTTTTCTTGTAGGCTCTTTGTTCCTTGAAGGAAGCTCTAAACCTGAAGTCAGTCAAAAAGCAATGAATCTGATGTTACACCTAGGAATGGAGACACGAAGGTGAGCTTTCTGGAGGGGTTCCTGTCTATCAAGTGACATCTGCAGTCAGGGCTGATTACACATTTCCCATGGGGTTGTTGCAGTTAGCTTTTCAGAAAAGGGTATGTTCATGCCATATTTTACTTCATTTTTGTATTCTAACTGAAGTGTAATCTGTGTGTCAAAAGACAGGCAGATTTATTTGCAAAGGGAACTGTATGCGGAAGCAAACTTTTTAGCATGGCATATCATAAGGTCAGTTTGCAAATTTGCTTGGATATGCTTTAATAACACTAGTAGTGTCAAGGAGGCCAGAAAATACTTGAGTGGCTATTTTAACATTAACAATTATATGTTAAAGAATATGTAGCACGTAAAAGCATTTGTTTTTCTGAAGAAATCTCGAAGTGTATGAACCCAGGGTTGTGAAGGGCTTTCCTTACACACAGTGCCAGAACTGAAGTGATAGTGTGACCAACTGATCAGAGCTCTTTTGCTGATGAGAGAACCTCTCATCTCTTCAGCTCTCTGACCACTAACCCATCATTGGCAATATTTCATTTCTCTGAGCAGCTTCTTTATCTCCAGATAAAAATAATGTGAAAATATTTGTCTTTTTTTTTTCTTTTTCCCTGCATAAAGAATATCTTCTGCAAAATTGAGATAAACTGCAGCCAGTGCTTGAGATGTTTTGTTGGATTGCAGACCTGGAAATGATGTCTCTAAAGGGGCAGGGGGGAAATGTGCATTTCTGGACACTGCTGCCTGGTTTGGGTGCCTAACCCCAGCGTGTACTGACAGTGTACAGCCCCAGTGCTGCTGCCCACAGCCCTTGGTGGGTGGAAATAGTCCTTCTCAGGCATTTTCAACTTCTTACAAACAATAAAAATATAGTTTAAGCCAAACTTACCTAGGAGGGGCCTTTCTGCCTGTAAGGTATATGAGGTATTTGGGTAAAATGGCTACTGGATCCTTCTTATACTGCTCCATGGGAGGTGTGTACAGCCAGGTCCTACTTCAGTGGTCTTTGACCTGCTCTGACTTACAGACCTGTGACAATTTTCAACTTGTTTTTACAAGTTTCGTAGGAAAAGTTTCTTCTGCAACAACTCTGGCTTTCCTTTGCATGGTTGCCTTTTTGCAAACCTTCCTTGAGAAGTAACTCACAGACGGTCCTGGCAAGAAGGGATGGGAGTTTGGGCTTAGCAGGGGCACAAAATCAAAAAATGTGAAGAGCTAGAATGAAATGTCTTTGGAGAGCCAGCACTACGTTTGAATGGGACAACAGGGGTAAGAGGCCTTGGGCTAGATGCACTGAGGGATCAACAGTCAACCACAGGTTAATATTTGCCCTTGTAACTACATCCCTCCATCATGACATCGTTGGGATGAAAGCTCAGCATGTGTGTCCCAGCCAATTAGCTCCAATTCAGTAAATTAGCGATGTGTAAAACATGACTTTGAAAAACTCCTCGGTTCACTGAGCTGCAATAAGCTCAGTGTCTTCAGCATACATGTGAGCGAGTCCAGAGACTTTGACCACTGACCCCTCTCCATGCACAGGTTTTGGTCTCCAGTGCATACATGAGTAGAAGAGGATCATGGGTCAGATGGAGGAGGAGTGCAAAGAAATCTGGAGACTGCTGGGGTGGCAGTACCAGGAACGGGGTTCTATGCACAATGGTCTGCAGAGCCCAGGGTGGTGCAGGGATACAGGCCTCTGGATGCAAGAACATGCAAAGAGCCCAAGGAAAGGAAGCAGAACCAGCGGTGATGAGGAAGGGCCACCTGGGCTGAAGGTGGATAAAACTCACAAGTGCTCTGGTTCTGAGGAGTAATAGGGTATTTAATAACACACCTCTCCTCCCAGCCTCAGAAGGCTGAGCCAGGACTACAAATGCCACAAGCCTTAGTGTGAGAGCTGGTTAAAAAGAGTGTATTGCATTTCTCTCTTTTTGATTTCTGAATTCCCCCATATGTATGTGTGGTAATGTGCAAATCCCAGTTTACTGCCAAAGAGAACATTGGTCATTCTGGTCAAAATATACCCTTTCCTGGAGTGCTCCTGAGTCCTGATTGTGTTTCCTGTGGTTGGTGATAAGGAGGACAGTGAGGCAGAGCCCATGTGAAATATGCAGGCTGGTCCCTGGGAATTGTGTATGCAACAGAATCCCCCCAGCATGGTCCTAAACTTGAGTCAGGGACCAGGCGTTCAGCCTGCAGGGTCTGTCATTTATGGTGGAGATGATGGTCTTGGGCATGGTCCTTGCTGTTGAGGTCGATTTCAAGGACTGATACAAAGCCTAATCCCCAAATGTCTCATTCTTTTCTTCAAAGATTGAATTACAGCTTTAAGGTGACTTTGCACTAGATGTCTGCAGCAGGTAAAATTCTCATCCCTTGGGAATGGATGTCTGCATCAGGGGGTGCTCCTGCTATACTTTGGGGAACATGCCTTACAAATACATCAGGCCCAGCAGTTTTTCTTCCTAAGAATGAGATGTGGTTAACCTTCCCCCTCAAAAAGCCACCCCAAACTCTTGACTTGATAAGGTACACCCTGGAACTCCTGGCCGTGTTAGATCATCCCAGAACCCAATGAGTGACAGAAGTAGCAACAGCATCAAGTCCCTCTGGGTGTTGGAGGAGAGGCTGGGTGCTGCAGGATTGGAGTGGTGGCAGGAGGAGATGGGCTCACTCATCACCACTGGGTGCTCTTGATCATGGCCCCTTGGTGTGAGCAGCTCATCCTTCATTTACACAGGCCCTCCTCTGTATAGGGCAGTTGTTTCTTCGACTCCTCTGATTGGTTCAAGGAGAATTTTCTAGATGCTTTGAACTGTCTTAAAGTCCTCATCTTTCTTTTTCAGCATCTTTACAGCAGAATAAACTTTACACTGTACCAACTGAGATGCAGTTTCTGGCAAGTACTGAGGAGTAAGTTAACTATAAAGTTTGTATTAGTGAGTTGAGAGAGATTATTATCCCCTGAGCTAGACCAAGTTTCAGGAATTTGAAATTCAATCGCTGAAATGTTTTGATTATATCGAACATCCCAATCACTAACAGCCTGATGATAGAAACCCTTCTCTGTGTGTCCAGCATCCCTCTGTGTGTCCAAATCGTTGCAGAGATTTCCCAGCCGCTCTGAAATGGTAGCCAGAGGTGTCTTCTGCTGGGGAGTTGTGCCTTGTTTTTTTCAGGAACACCAAGTGTGTGAAACTGGTGTTGTAAAACCCACCAGGATTTACACGCTGGTGATGGTCCTGCTTTGATAACAACGATGGGAAGGAAGTATCTTTTCAGGAATATATGGTTCTTTCCTCTCGATGCTATCAGATTATTATATTTTTTTTCCTCCTTGTAGCAGTCCTGTGGACTTTATGCTACCTGTTGCAAGTTGCTGAGGGGCTGGGCAAGGCATGTGCACCCTCAGCTCCTGTGGATGGGTGCTAAGGGTACTCTGCCCCCTGCAAGGTTGCTGGTCCTGCTGGCAGTTTACCAAGCAGACCCCTCTGCTGCTTAAGTATCCTTGAGAACAGCGTTAGCTTGGATTTCTAAAAACTGGGAATTTTCCTTCTGTCAAGGCTCTGAAGCGGTTGCGCTGTATTTAAACCAGGACTTTCACCAGATTCTCTTTTGGACTGTTTTAAAGCAAAGATCTGACGGAGGAAAAGGAGGTTTCCGACGATGGTCTCTCAGACTTAAAGAAGGAGGAGGAATACAAAACAAATATATGGAAAGGTTTCCTCATCTCAATCCCATACGCAGCCAGCATCGGAGGTACAGCGACACTGACGGGAACTGCACCAAACCTCATCCTTCTGGGACAGCTGAAGAGGTATGGGAGGCTGTCTTGGAGAGCCTTGTAAATCCTGGGAAACAGAGACATGTTCTCCATCCCTGTAGGAAATTTGCTTCTGTGACGAGAACTAGTTTGGAAAATTTATGCCTTCCCAGGACATTTTGGAGTCTTTGTGAGCAGATGAAAGCAGAGAGTGGTTGCATCAGCCTTAGTTGTAATCATCAGGTTTCCAGTGTACACAGCCAGGCTCTCAGTGCAGCTGGTGCATATGTGCTTCACCTTACTGATGCTCTTAATCGCATTGAATTTAATGGGACTTGACTACGTGCTGTTATTACCATATTATTAATACGGTAACTGTTTTGATGAAACAGACCGTGTGGTGTTTTGTGAGCAGTTATATCTACTGCTGTACAAAAGAAAAGGAAAATAAGGAACCCACTACTTCTGGCCTGTTTTCTTAGTCATAAAAAATGCCTTCTGTGTGCATAAGAACAGAGATTTGTGCCATCCTATGTGCCTGCAGGTATTTCTTTGCTATCCTCTACAGGACAGCATCCTCAGCTCCTGTGGATGGGTGCTGAGGGTGCTCTGCCCTCTGCAAGGCTGCTGATCCTGCTGGCAGTTCACCAGGCAGACCTGGTAGTATGCAGGTAGTATGTTCAGGCCCTCCTAGGAACGTACAGCATCCCAGTGAGCTCCACACAGCAGTTACTGTAGCAGGGTTTAATCTTGGGTATTCAGGAGTATCATTGTACCAGAGCATCAGCCCTTTGGAAAGAGATTCTCTGACCTTCTGTGGAGTCTTGCAGGGCTGGGCCGGGTGAGCTGTGGGTGGCAAGGTGGCCTGGGGGGTTGTCCCTGCACAATGCTCCCCAAATCTCCTAGTGCCCAGAAAACTGCTGATGCACACAGAGGAGTTTTTAAATGCACGCTGGCAAGTTTGTGGGATATTTTGCTGCTGATTTCAGATGTTTGTTTACCCTTAAATTGAAGGGCTGTTTTCCCTTCTTGCATTAACTTGATTTTTCCCATTTGCTTAGTTATTTTCCAGAATGTGATGTGGTGAACTTTGGTTCTTGGTTTATGTTTGCATTTCCTTTAATGCTGATTTTTCTTCTCCTGGGATGGCTGTGGATCTCCATCCTGTATGGAGGAATTAACCTGAGGTATGTTTATATTCACTATACATATCTGTAGTCTGGTTATACCACCTGCATGAAATACACGTTCATCACAAGTCTCATGCTGAATCTACTGATAACCACCCAGGATCATCTCCTGGACAGTGCAGGGATTTCATAACTAACTTCAAGATGCTCATGCTATAACAAATCGTCTGTTTTTAAGAAGCTGATATGCAACAGGAAGGTCTTAAAGATATCTCATAGTTACGTATGCTTTATCTAACTGGAATACATACATGTACAGAATATGTATTATCTATTATATACCAAAACTCTCCTAGAACATAAAAGAGGCATGATTTATACCTGGGGCAGAAACTTGGGTTGGAACAGATTACTTTACAACAAGCCTTAATTTTACAACAATGTGTTAATCTGTAACTGAGGATACCATGTTTTTCCAGTAAATCTTTGATGGATACATGCAACCTCTATTGTACACCACTTAAAATGATTTCAGCTTTGCCATGCTGGTTCATTTGGAGCCCTTTCTCCCCCCCTGCACATTCTCATATGTGATAGTAACAAGCTCACGGTCCTGCTTCCTCCAGAGACCATACAGAATTTCTAATATTTAGAAAAGTCTTTAATTGTTATTTTGAGTTTAAAATGCAAATAGAAGAGCAGAGGAAAAAAGGGAACAGGTGTCCAAATATTTACATTGTCTCAGAGACAGAAAAAAATCAATGGGAAAGTTTCAATCCAGAAAATGCCAGATGCTGGTCCCTAAATTGCTTCATGGGGGGGCTCTTCTTGCTGCCGTGGGATGCTCTGCCAGCTCGTAGCTACTCTGCATCATGTGCCCAGGGCTTGAGCGATGCAGAGCCTGAATTCCTGTGTCCTACAGTGAGGGTTGGGCATGGTCCTGGTGTCCTGCTGGCACAGCCCCGGACGATCAGGAGAGGGAAGAGGTGGCTGTGCTGGCCAAAGCCTCTAGCAAAATGCAAAATTGTTCTTGTGCTCGGAGAACGTGATGCTTTTTGTTTTGTTTGGCTCATCTCTGTCAGCACAAAGCCTGGCTTTATTGGGATAGCTGGGGCAGCACAGATACCAGTATTCCCCAGTGGCGAGGTGACTCGGAAGAGACATTGCAAAGCTGCACAAGTACAGCCGAGTGTGTGTAGGAGTTTGTTGGGCTGCTTTGACTCTGGTGGCTCAGGGATAGTGACTGGACTTTCTATATGGGCAAGTCCTTGATGTCTACGGAACAATTCAGGCAGACGGACATCACTCCAGTAGCAGGTCAGCTTTGCTTGAATCCAGAAGACATTAAAAGGCTGAGGTATGTAGTGGGTCTGGCTGAGCTGGAGCTGCTATTAATAACACCTCCCAAAAAAATAAGAAATTGAAGGACCAGGTATAGCTATTTGGGGTTCAGGACCTTCTGAATAATCAATTGTTCAACTGTATAGAAGATACAGTCTCAATATCCTTTTGAAACAGTGGATGAGTTAAGGCAGTGCAGGCACCACAGAGGCAGGTGAATGCATCTGATATGGGAAGCTGGGTTTATAGGTTTAATCAAGGTCACAAATAAGGTTAGAAACCAGGTTCAGTGTCATGGGATGTTGTGGGAAATGAAGTGCGAGATATGAATATATCATTTGTATGCACATACTACAACGGATCAAACAGTGTGTGTAGTCAGTGTGGTCAGGCTAAGAGGCTTAGCCAGGAGCACATTAACATTCCTGCCCAGTTACAAATTCCTCACATTTTTGTTGATCCTCAGCAGCATCCTGGGATCACTCAGGAAATTGCAAGTGACTTGACAAGTGAAGGGACAGATTCATCTTCCATGTCACCGTCTTCCTAGTTGTCCTGCCCAAGTAGTTAACTGCTAGAGATGAGGAAATCCTGCAGTGTTAGGACTTTCTTCTGGCAATCACAGTCCATGCTGGAGGAAACAGTTCAGAACGTAAATGAGACTTCCTAACCTCTGCAGGGTCTTCTTTGTATGAATGCATAGAGAAAGTGTATATAAAATAGGGCCTTATGATCTTTATCTGCACTGGAGACCCTCATCACTAGTCTTCATAATCTGAAGGTAATGCAAACTGAGCTGCCAGAGATGTGCAGCTCCTTGAAACTCACAAAGCAGGCACTGGAGAAATGCCCTGAGTCATGCAGATGCTGCAGTAGAAGATGTTGCATTTACTTTGTCTGTGATGTTAAAGGCATGTGAAAATGTAACCTTGTTTCTTGGCAGGGGCTGGAGAACAAAAAAGTCAAATATAAGAGTGGATGCTGAAGCTCGAGCCAGAGAAGTGATTAAGGAGGACTATCAGAAACTGGGTCCAACAAAGTGAGTCAAAGTTGGGGCTGAAATAAAGAGGAAATCAAGTGGGTTGGAAATGCCCTGTCTTTAGAGTGGAGTACTGGGGGTAATGGAGTTTTTATAGAAGAAAATGAAATAGATGTTTCTACTCCGAGTGTTTGTAACCTGCTGAAGTTTGCTTTTTGCACACACCAGCTTTTCCCCCTTCACTAACAGGAATAATTGCAAATAGCAGCTTGTACTCAAATCTTCTCAAGAACAAAGTTCATATTATAGAGTGAATTCATGCTGGGTTGTTTAATTACTGTTTGTAATTTCTTTCTTTGAGAAAAACAATCCTGTGTGCATTATGTACTAATCAGTGCAGGCTGAATTTTGAAAGTCTGTGCGTACCTGTTCTGCAAAGCAGGAAGCATTTTATGAGAAGGCTTATGAATCATATGATAGATATGAAACATATGGATTGTGGATATACTTTAAGAAATCTTAATAGCTCTTCAAAGAAAGTATATGGAAAGAGATCGGATACACATCATAGAATACATTATTTTTTTCTGAATAACTCCTTCAGTGGTATTAATCAGAAAGAACAAGAGACTTTTAGTTTCTTATTGTAGTTTCTCAAAGATCTTGTCTTCTGGAAAAAGGTTGGTGCAGATTGCAATATTTTAGAGAAAGGAACCAGCAGAAAGAAACATGATGTTTAGACTTGGAGAAATACCCAAAAAAGGGGGAAGCAGGAAAAGTTGAGTATCTCTATGAATCAAACCCTAAGTATCTCTAACCAGCCACTGATACTCTGAGCAACCAGGGCTAGTGAAGGTTTTTGAAACTGTAGAACTCAACCTTAAATGGTCTGTGTTTCTCCATCTGTAAAATAGTATTTTCATACTCAGGGCAATGCTGTGAAGATTCAGTGATGTTTGTGTCATGCTATCAACATTGTAATTATTGCTGTTGTGTGGAAAATGGAGTGGTTCTTCAAAGACAATTGTCTGTGCCTGTGCTGTAAATGAAAGAAATTGGTTTATTTGTTCCATCCAGTACATTATCAAGCAGCCTGCAAAATGTCTCTGAAAGAATCAAAGTCCCACTTTGAGGTCTAGTAGTGAGAAAGTCCATTAAGCCATACTCTACCAATTTGATTAGTAACCCCATAACTTAAAATCAGTGCAAGTGGCCTCTTCCCAATGGTTTAAATGCCCTTCCTTGTTCTTGGAGAGATTTTAAACACTGTTTTGAGGCTTTAGCTCGGTTAAATCTTGACTCTGCTAGATACTTGATGAATAATATTGCCATTTACCCTGCTGTTTGCCGAGTGCCTAAGGGATACTGTTTAGGTTTTGACCTTGAAGAAGTTGGTTACTGATGTCCGATAGTTGCTTTGAATCTCAGCCGTCCTTTCACGTTGCTTGAACTGGAGCGAAGCCATCCCTAGCTGACCACCACACCTTAGGGACATTCCAGAGGGCAGTGGTGAGAGGAATGACCATGAGAAGCTGCTTGTCCCTTCTTCTCTGCCACAGCCAGAGGGTCAACCTTGCATACACCTGCTGTGACATCTGGGCATTCCTAGTGCCCGTCTTGCCTCTCCTTAATGTCTTCCAATAAGAAATAATTGCTGGCAAATATCAATCTCTTCAAGCAGATTTACAATCTATTCCAATGTTTCACTGTAGTTATTCTTAGAAAACCAGCCTAACTTCTCACCTAAGCTGCTGCAGCCTGAGCTCAACATTTGCCTTAGCTTGGATCCATCCCTTTAGCACATCAGCATTTTAACTGCATTCCTTTTCATTTTAGGTTTGCAGAACAGGCAATTTTCTTCTTCTTCTGCATGTTTGCGATCATGCTTTTCTCCAGGGATCCCAAATTCATTCCAGGTTGGGCCAGCTTGTTTGCACCAGGGTAAGGTTTTCTTTTCATTCCACTGACTTATTTTTCAATATCATTTCCAAGTCATTGAGATTCCTGGGTTTTTTTATTATATTGCTTAACACTATTACTTGGGTTTCCTGGAATAAATTAAACTGAGCTTCAAGTAGCAGAGCCAGCTTTATTGTTTCTGCCTACCAGAGGAGGTGGATGAAGCCTGGTGGGAAGTTGGCATGTGACTATCTGAGGCTGTCCCTAGGCCTGTCGTGTTGGGAAGGCTGTTTATAGGTACATTTACAATGCAATGCAGGATTCTTTATACAATCCACTGATTTCACTGGAGGTCTGGAGACTGAAGAGAGACAGCAGGAGCTGACCCCCCAGTGCTATCCTGTCTGTTTGGCAAGTTTGTGTCCCCTGTGACAGCCATACCTTGGGAAGATGAACAGACACAGCAGTTGAGGAATGCTAAAGCTCAGAGAGGTTGTTGTTATTTCTTAACGGAAGAGACTTTTTTCCTTTTTTTTTTTTTTTTAAAAAAAAGCCCTAGCTTAATAAATGATTCCTTAATACAACAAAGTGGTTATGGACTTTTTCCTCATCAGTTAATAGCTCCTTACAGTCAAACACATGCCTAAGCTCTTTACTGGATGGAGCCTGCCTTTCACCTTAGAGTCTGAGCATTTTGCAAAGAGCTCATATAAATAAGGTGGTCTGGGCTCTGCCTCTCTTCCTCCCTGTAAGAAGCTGAGGAAACTTGCCCTCAAAACCCCTCATGGATTGACCATGACTGCACAGTCAGAACAGACAGAGCATTAGTGTGGTGGGGATTAGATCTTGGGTTTTGCATTTGTAGAGCAGCTTTTCTAGGGGGTTCAGAGCCCATCGTAGAAATGTAGCTCGACAGGGAATTAAAAAGAAAAGAACTGTGAACAATGAGCGTTGTTCAAACCTGATGGAAACTTGTAATCTTCTTTGGTAAATCCCTGTTCTCATAAACTCTTTAATTCTACAGGCTTGTGCTGCTTACAAGTGTTTCTGCTGCTTTTGGACAGGTTTATCTCAGATGCGGTTACAGGAATCACCATTGTGATTATACTGTTCTTCTTCCCTTCGCAAAAACCTTCCTTGAGGTGGTGGTTTGACTTGAAAGGTAAGTAGGAGACCCCTCCAGGCAGGAACTCTGCCCTTTCCTGTGCTCTGGCAGGGCAGGCACAGAGCAAGAGCCAAGACTATCCCCTCTTGGACCTGCCCCAGCCCACAGCAGCTGTGCTGGCCATCTGGAGCAGCTTGAAGGTGCAGTTTGATCCTATAGAGGCTTTTTTTCTGAAGTGCCAGAAGAGTTTTAGCCGCCACTGCTCTGCTGCTGATTGCAGGAATGACTCAGTTGCTCATGTAGCTGTTGGAGATGATGCTGTGGTGGGTTGAAGTGAACTGAAATCAGTGTTGATGATCAGCAGATCCGTTTGTGTAACAGGTTTGGTTGCTGACTCCCAAACAGCTCCTGTCCTTTAGCGGGGAGCATGAACCTTCAAGGGGGCAAAGCTGGGGGAGTTGTCCATACTCAGAAATAGGAGCTCTCCTTCAGTTCCTGGAATCATTTAGAATTTAAACTCCTAAAGCCCAAACTCTTCAGCAGGTTTTGGTACCAGGAGTCTTTTGAGGTCTTGGGTCTATCCTCTTCAGTACAAATGAGATACTTTCAATTGATAAGCCACTTGGAATAAGAGATGGTCTTGACGTGGATATGCAGCTGATGGCCCTTTGTGGATGGTGCAGCACTGCCTGAGGTCTATGAGAACAAAATACTGTCTGTTCTCAGTCATGCATATTTGTTGTGTTGTCCATGCGCAGGAAGGTGTCTAGTCAGGCCTCCTGTGGATAAAATATATGTGCCCTTCAGAAAATTACAGTCCTATTAGTTTATCCTTCCATATGACAGAGCTCACTTCATCATGTGTTAAGAGAAGGCCTTTAGGGAAGATGAGCTCTTTGCTATAAACCTCGCTGGCTGTTGAATGGCAAATGGAAAATTAATAACATCTTCATAATTCAAATGGTAGAAAATTTCCTCCCTCTACAGACACCCATTTGTTGAGGACAATGTTTATATCTGCTACAGAGAGAAAATTAACCTGGAATTAAATGTTCCCTCAAGAAAGCTTCAAAGAAAACAAAGTGCTACAATTTCTTTTCCTTTCTTTTAAGATCTGATATTAAGTTAAATGATCTTTTGTCTAGTGTAAGAGACTCCATATGTATATTTTAACCATCAGTAACTCATGGTTAGTGAACTTCAGGACTGATGTCAGGCTCATGATATCATTCTGTCAGATGATGACTGACATGCTGCTCTTTGGGTGGGTGTTTGACATGGGGGTTTTCTCTTCATCTAGCACCAAACACTGAGATGCAGCCCTTGCTGACTTGGAGGAAGGCCCAAGAGACTGTGCCCTGGAACATCATCTTGCTGCTTGGAGGAGGCTTTGCTATGGCAAAGGGCTGTGAGGTGAGGCCCACCACAGATGCCACAGTGCAGTCATCCTGCCCAACACAGTTGGATTTTACCAGGGTGTCACTTGGGGTTCTCATTTGGTTCTGAGAAATTTACATCGAGGGATCACTACACTTGAAGGAAATATTTCTCAGCTCCAAGTGACAGCAATACACAGTAGATAATGAAGGAGATTAAGAGATCTTAGGACTCTTGTCCAACTTCTTGCTGTTAAATACCCTTGGAACGCTGGATATAGGTGTTTTTTGTAGGTCAGTGAAAGTCACATGTAATTTACAGTTCTGGGAGAGGGCCAGTTCACCTGCAGGGATGAAGGATCTCTGCTCTCTAGGTTGTTTGCTCTGTTCTTCTGCAGGAGTCTGGTTTGTCTGTCTGGATAGGAGGCCGTCTGCATCCCTTGGAGGGTGTATCACCACCCGTGGCTGTCATCCTCATCACGATTGTCATCGCCTTATTCACAGAGTTTGCCAGCAACACAGCCACTATTATCATCTTTTTGCCTGTCCTGGCAGAGCTGGTAAGGTAGTCTTATGGCAGGACCAGCTGCTCCTGTCTTTGTTCTGTACTTGCAGCATAATGTGGACCCTGAAGGATGATAAACTTTCAGATGCTATTGGTGAGATATGTGATGGTTTATCATGGAGTGTGGGATCCAGCTCTGCATGATGCACTAGCTATTTGCATTCTTTGATATATCTGCCTGACTCTTAATCCCCAAGATACAATGCTATTCCTTTCTGTTTTTCAAGGCTATTCGTCTGAAAGTAAATCCCCTCTATTTAATGATACCAGGAACTATAGGATGCTCCTATGCGTTCATGCTGCCAGTCTCAACACCTCCTAACTCAATTGCATTTTCTTCTGGACACTTGATGGTCAAGGATATGGTAAGTTCTTTTAGATATGGAAAATGCTGAAAACAATCAGCTTGAGTGGAGTGTTTAAAAAAGGCATTTTTGGTATTATTACTAGGTCAATATGTAGTGAAGTAAAATGACTGATGTCTGATACTGTTCTCAGCAGTGTT
The DNA here is from genome assembly GCA_025331215.1 of Actenoides lindsayi. Taxonomy (NCBI): domain Eukaryota; kingdom Metazoa; phylum Chordata; class Aves; order Coraciiformes; family Alcedinidae; genus Actenoides; species Actenoides lindsayi. The sequence continues at coordinate 24,894 of WTSP01007711.1, forward strand.
TGAAGGCACAGGGATGTGGAAGGAGCCTGTATAAAGTCAGGCCCTGGGACATTTGGAGCCACTGTGGCTCCAGACAGTGACAAGGATGATCTTGAATGTGCTCAGCACCTCCCAGACCCTGTCTCTGTTCCTGCTAGTGTCAGCCACTCAACTTTCATAGGTTTCTGGATGCAGGAAAAGTTCCCCAGCTCAGTGAGATAAAACTTATGAGTAAAATTAGGCTCAGTCCCAGTTTCTGCTCACATTCCTGATGCTGAACAGATGTTCATGTTTTTAATGGATCAAAGCTTGGTAAGCATCTGCAGAATGGCTTCTGTGTCTTAAGAAAGCACACTTAGGATGTTGCTAATATTAATGGCAATCGAGCATTCCATTTTTATAATGTTTATATTCAAATACCTTCATGCTTCACGTGCTGTAGATGTCTAGTCTAAACTCAACAATTGTCTTTGTATTTCTTTTGTAGGCAAGAACTGGGTTGCTCATGAACCTTATGGGAGTTCTGCTTCTTAGCTTGGCTATGAACACATGGGCCAAGAGCATCTTCCAGCTGGGGACCTTCCCAGCATGGGCCAACATCCATGCAGAAAATATCACCTCACTCTTGCCAGCTGTAGAAAATGTCACTTCAAGTGCACTAAATAAAATATGAACAAAGCCACCCCCAGGGAAGGACTCACTCACTTAGGACTTGGGCACTGGAATCATCAGAGTATGCACAGGAAGAAAGCCCCATGGCTGCTCATACTGTGTGGGACCCTCTGCTTTAATTTTGGCTTTAGAAATACTGGTCAGTGTCACAACATCTGTTGTTTCCTCTGAAGATCTATCCCCACCTTTCACAGGTGCCAATCAGACTCCCACAGAGTCCATCTGTCATAGGTGGTTGTTAACTGGACAATCCTGTAGGCGTTGAGTACCTTTGGGTAGATGTATCTCCCCCCATGAAAGCTAATGAGCTTTGCTGCTCTAGCTTCTGATACCCTACCTTGTTTTGGAGAGTAGCCCTGGGAAAGGGGTGGAGGCAACTGTGTTATTCATGTGCAACCCAGTGTGAGTGAGTGTATCAGAATCTGGCCGGGGGGGGGAAAGTGGCGTGGCTGGTGCTTCTAGCAGGGTGTGAAGGATGGGGTCTCATTACCATCTCATGAGTGATTCTGTCATGGAGGATAAAGGCTATTTCTTCAGGTTTGTGCGTGAAGGGATGATTCAGGAGATGTGTTGGTAGGACTCAGTGCATTACTCCATGCTTTGGAAACAGGAAGACAGCAGTTTGTTTCCAAACATGTTCCGTGTTTTGAAAACCTGGGACAGTAATTGCTGTCTAGTTCTTTGCACTGAGTACACAGATGGGTGTTTGGGACCAAATTAATTTCTGACATAACTTTGGACATTGGTGGTATTTCACCATCAGCCAGACTTAGGTTTATGAGATTGACTCACTTGTGAGGGACCCACTGAGTCACAGGTCAGTGGACAAGTTGCATTGGAATATTATTGACATTTCTGAAAAATAGGCTTTGATTCTTAACATTTTTTAAAATCAGATTGCTTTGGTACTTTCAATGAAAGCTTGGCAAATTGACTGTGATTTTAATCACCTTTTTATCTATTTTTTTTTTTAATTTTCTGTAAGAATCTAAAATATTTAATTTAAAAGATCAGTCATTGAAACAGCTGGATTGAATTATAAAGAATTCTTGGTTTAGGGAAGGCAAGTGACTGAATCCCCGTGCTGGGACAGGTTTCTCTGACGATGTAAACTGATGGAGCTGGCAAGGTGGGCTGGCCTGGGGTAGGGATGCAGCACATACCCCTGCTCCTGTGCTGCTGAAAGACCCTGGGGCCAGGTGGGAGAGCTGGCAGGGCAGCTGCTGCTGCAGGGGATTACCCTGGGATAATGGCATAGGTAGGGGGGCAGAACTCAGGGTGTTTGAACCAAAACTGCCAAAACCAATTGAATGTGGAACTTTGATCAATTCAATTCAAAAAAATCCTTAAGTTCAACAAAATCCTTAATGATTCTGGAAAACTTACAATAAAGCACATTTGTTAGCATGTCACATCATCCTGTTTGCTCTGTCGATTGAGGGGGGAAAAGCAAAGCCTGAGCATCCCCTACCTTCAGCCTCTGCTTTGGGCAGTGGTTCTCCAGGAGGACAGTGAGGTCTCCCTCCTTGTCTGAGCAAAAAGGGACCCTGTTAAGCAGTGGAGCAATGGGAAAGCTCCTATCCCAGCATCTCAGGGCTGCTCTGCTATTTTCCTGGGGATACCACATATCACTATCCCACTTCCCCAGGGCAGCTCCATGCTGGCTGTGCACTGGGTTTGGGCACCATCGTTCTGCGCGGACGCTCCTTGTCCTGCCTTAGCGAGGATGGGCTGAATGGGGAAGGGAAAATTGCTCTCTGCAGTTCCCTTTCCCAGCTGGCTGTTCCAGGGCCAGGGAACAAGCTGTACCCTGCGTGGTCGAGTGCTGCAGGATGGAGCCCTGCTGTCCCACTGCCCTGCCGTCCCACTGCCCTGCCATGGCTAGAGCTGCGGGGGATCCGAGTTGATCACTGGAACAGAGCTGCCTCTGTCCCTGCAGCCTGGAGGACAGGCAGCGAGGGCCTTTGGATCAGCTAATTTCAAGGCTCAGAGGGTAACATCCAGTCCAGCTCCATTACAGAGGTAGGTGTCACAGGTTTACTGATGGTCTCAGCTCTGGCTTGGTGCATCCTAGCTGAATCCAGAAGGATGGGTTTACTTGGGCATGAAAGCACAGCTGAGACCACAAAGTTTGTGCAGAAGTCTCCAAAAATCACTCCCAGTGTCCTGGCCTGTCTGTGGCACTGCCTGTCCAGAGATCAGAAGGTATTTCACAAATGCAGCCAAGGGATGTTTATTATCTCTTTGCTAACATGGAAATCTGAGGCAGAGAGTGGACCAGTGACTTACCCAAGGTCCCACAATGGGGCCTTGGCAGGCCTGGGAAAGGTGTGCAGAGCACCTGGATCCTAAACCTCTACTTGGCTTCTGCCAGCTCTATCAGCAGCCTCTGCATTTCCCAGGGCTCCCCAGAGAATCTGGTTTAAGGTGTGAGAATGACATCATTACCTAATTCTGCTTTTTCATATCCAGGCATGTGTGAGAGCAGGACTAGTCTGGCATACTTGATTTTTACTTTTTTTTTTTTTTTTAAATCGGCGGTTTTAAGTTTTTTTTGTTTCTTTGGGTTTGTTTAAAGATTTAGTATTTCTGGGGTTCAAGAGTGAACAGGCCTATGTGAGTACTTGCTATTCTAATACTGCTAGTACTAAAATTTGCCAAAAGAAACTTCTAGTAGTAAGTGAACCCCATTATTCTTGAGGGGGTCTGATGTGAGCAGAAGTATGGCAATGCTCAGGAAAGTGTATTTCAAGTGCAGTACTAACCTTCTATAACTTCAACTGTACTATTTTAAAGGAACTTTGCCCCCCTATGCACTATTTCTCAAGGAATGTAAAAATGCAACAACCATCACAAAAGCCATTCACATGAGCAGCCTGCTTGTGAATTTTAATGAACAGGAAATGCCACTCATGCATTGAAATTCAACATCCAGAATATCTCTGCTATACTCCTTTGATGTTCCCCATCCAATCCCAGACCAAGATTTACATGTTCTCCTGAGACACTCGGAGGAAAATAATTCTGGTTTATTTACAGTAGGAAAGCGTTTTGTGATATCTTTTCTCCCAGAAGCATTCAAGTTGCTTTACAAATTTTTTGGACAGAAGAGCTGCTATATGGGTCTTTACAGCAGCGAGTGATTCTGGGGCTGTGCTCGGCTGACTTGCACCTGGCAGCAAATCTGGACACTCAGGACAAAAAGAGAAAGATTCCTGAAATAAATGAAAGCCTGACATGATAGGGGAAATTCAGGTTATTGCATATTAGATAGCCTTGCTTCCGTTACCACATTTATCCCTCATCAGTCACTGAAAGGATACTGCTGGGATTTTTCTATATTTCTATAGTAGAAACCTACGAAGACATGACCTGGTTCTGTATCACTGTAAGTTGTTCATCTGTATGTGATTTTAACAAGCAAAGAATCATCACTCATGGGCTAATCTTTCCCACAACCTCAACTTCTTGAATTGGCAGAGTAATGTGATCAATAGGTGCTGATGATGCTGCCACGGAGAAATTATCTTCATCCTTAAATCAGTCTATTTTCAGCCCTCTGTTCATCTTCTTTACCCAATAATTTTCTTAAGCTGTATAGTTCATGTATCCCACACTCTACCTGTGATACAGCTGCTCCTTTACGATGTAACCCCTCCCATCATTGTCAGCACTGTAGGATTACCCTGTTACTACAGGTTGAACTTGCAGGTATCCTGTTCTCACCACCCTGACACCCACTCAGTGAGAGCTGCAGCCTGGGAAGCAGAAGTGGATTTCAAATCTCTGTTCCGGTGGGTACAATCTCAGTCTCTGTCCCTAGCCTATGCAAAGCCAGGCTATGCCTCCTGGCTAGTACACAAATTAAAGCCTCTTATAGTTACAGCAGGCTAGTTGTCAGCTCGTAGGTCTCCTCTATGTCTCCCACTGTAGTGCTACAAAGTCTAAATCATGGATGTTAGAAAATTTTAGAGCTTGATATAGAGACTGGAGCTTGTCAAGAAAGCAAAGCCCCTTTATGTCCCCTGGGAGCTGGGCCACAAAATCCCCAGTGACACAGGGTGGGAAGAGGCACCTGGGAGTATCCCAAGGGGACACAGTATACACATCCCTGCCACTGGCTCATCAGCCTCTCCTTCCTCCTTCACTTCATCAATTTTTCCTTAAAACTCTCCCACCTACAGACTTCTGTAGTTTCTGAGCTGAAATGAGGCCAGACCTCGAGAAACTTCAGCAGAATGTGACCGCAAGATGTCACAGTTTCTTTGCTGAGGAGCGCTGTCCTGCCTGTGTTCTGCTCCCCAGCCTTCGCCCAGGGTTCTTCATCTATCTGTATGAACACACACACACTTTTAACTGATTTATACTTTTTTATTGGCAAAGCACGCTTGTTCTTTGTGTCCTGGGGAAAGTTAAGCATTGATGTTTCTAGCTCATTTTGGGGTTATCAGTTTGGGGTATAACATAGAAGACACCCTCGATTAGGATAGTCCAGCCTGGAGAGATCAGTTTTAAGCTGAGCCACAGGAAAATCAAGGTTTGACTTTGCACACTTCTTGGTGCTGCTTGGAGTTACTGGTCAAGCTCAGCTCCAACCCAGACTTCAGCTCCTCTTTGGCAGTTGATGCAGCAGGCTCAGAAAACACTCATTGTTATGTTGTGGATTTGAGGGGTTTTTTTGTTCTTTATTGCTAATGGGTTTTTTGCATCCCAGAATGCTGCCTGCTTAGCCTGGATAGGGTCCCGGGGTTTGATGACATCAGCTAGCTCAGAAATACAGGGAGAAAGAAGTTTAATCTCAGAATAGTGACTAAGGAGAACCTGATGAGTTTTGCAGAATACAGCCATGGGCCTTTTGGGGTGGTCTTTTACAGTCTGCAAATTGAATTCAAGGCCTAATTCATGGCCTGTGGAAGCAATTGCTATGGATGCTCCAAATAAATGGCACTTTCTTTCATGCCCGCCTGGCTGGTGCCTCTTCCCAGCTGGAGCCAGTCAGAGCTTCTCATTCGGTGTCTGTGCTCCAGGGCACCAGGAGGAAACCTTTGCTCTACCAGCCATGTGGGAAAAAGAAAAACTCCAGCAATAAAGCAGAGCTGTTGAGTGGAGCAGCAAGGGCAGAAAGGGCCTTGGCTGGTGCCTGCAGGAAGGGCTAAGGAAGCAGGCAGAGGTTTGCTTTGCCCGCTTGTGCTCAGGACTTGTCATCCTCTCACAACTGCTGCTGCTGTGGTGGTCCAGCCATGTCCCTTGGGGAAGGTGCTGCTCTCCCACTGCTTGCTGGAGAGCAGAGCTCTGCGCGCTCTGTCCCCAGAGGCAGCCAGGATAGGGCTGACCTCCAGCCCTTTACCTTCTCCTGCCCAGGGGAGCATGAGAACATCCTGGGGGCCTGGCCGTTCCCACCCAGTGTAAGGGCTCAGCTTGGCATGGGATGGCCGGTCCCTGTAAGGAGTGGGCTCAGTGACAGCTGGGTGAGCTGCTGTGTGTGAAAGCATCTGGCAAAGGGGCAGGTTTAGTGGGAGCCAGGCAAGGCTTCCATAACCCATGAGCTCCATGCAAGGGGGTAGGCAGCCTTGGTACATGTTTCTTTGTTGCCAGAAGATTGGAGGAGGAGGAATCCTCTTCTTTGGAAACATAACTGAGGAGCAGACACCGTGGGCTGGTTCTCATCCCCTGGTGAGTGGGTTTGGTGACTGGAGCTTTCTGCGCTGCACATCCCAGGCAGTGGGCAAGTTGGTCCCATGGTGACCACACGTCCCAACTTGCATGTCTGGGAGCTTCTCAGCACTTTGGGAATCCTACCTGTGTCAGGGCTTGCTTTGCAGTGGATTTACTGGCTATAGGGAGTTGGAAATGTTCAAGTTTGAAGCTTCATCTTCCTCTGCTAGGACTGTGAGATAAGCCTTTAAGCAGTTTATGTACAAGCTCATGGTTCAGCAGAGAGCGGCAGCCTGCTAGAAAAGATGAACAAGTATCAGCACATGGTTTACTGGATCCTACCATGCCCTTTGTGCCATAGCTGATGTCTGAAAGAGAAAAAGTTCCCCTTTCTTCTAAGAGCTATCTCAACCTTGCTGCTTGCTGGTAAGCTGTGGGAAGAGAAGTCAGCTGGGGTGAGACAACCAATTTCCCCACGAGGGATGGTGACACCCAAGGTTCCATGTGATGCTTGTTCCATCTTTATCAGTCCATATGTCATTGACTCATTTTTTTCAGCTATGTGTCACGAAAATAAATCTTTTCTGTGACAACAGTAAGATCAGAAGTGTAAAGCCCAAGCAGTGCTGTGCCTCCTGGCTCTGCCCTGCAGTGGGATTATTCCCTGGGCTTCACACATCGGGTTTGCCCACTCACTTCAGGAATTGCCAGCATGGCTGATCTGCATTGCTGATCTGCAATTTGCAGTGCCTTAAAGCATCTTTTTTTTTTTTTTTTTTTTGGAGTTCTGCCTCTCTGGTGTCAGTTTGCCTTGGTCCCAGCAGCTGCACCCAGAATCTTCTCTCAGAGCACTTAAGGAACTGGACCATGGAGAGTTTTCAAGCAAGACTGGGGCTCCTCTCTTCTGCTGGGTATGTAGGGTCTGCTTTAATTCCCTCCCTCCCTCTTGATAGCTGTTGAATGGACTTTTTCCATTGATAAACCTCCCTTGTTAGTCAAAAATCTCCCTCGAAGAATCACTGAGGCTACTGTTGGGTGGGGGGAGATGGAGAACGCCTGCCTGGGTTTAATCCTGGTGACAGGCTCCTTCTCCCCACCAGGTTTTCTGGTCTCTGGAGAATCACTCCAGATGTGAGGCCTGAGGAATTATATTCCTTCCCAAACATTTGTTTTCATTAGACATTTAAATAGCTTTATATGACATTTCATCCTGTCTGCAGTGGCCAAATTCTTATCCTTGGAGATTTCCTCTAGCACTGGAGCTTCAGCGTGAAACTGTTTTCTCTGATCAGTTCTGTATTTCTCACCCTTAAACCTTCAGATTTTTGTTTTGTCTCCTCTTGAGAGGCAGGGAGAGCAGAAACTTCCACTCAGCTGCTGCTTAACTGCTGAACACCTTTTAATTACAGAGCTGGTCTTAATGGTTTCCACAGCAGCCTGCAGCCTTCTCCTTGTCCCTCCAGCATATTAAATAACCACTAAAACCACTCTCAGCCATTACCAGTGAGTCGACCCCTCTGGATGACTTCATTATGATTTTTCTAGACTAACACAATGCATTCCTCTGCTTGCATTAGAGGATGAGCAGTCACACTGTGTTTGGTGTTTGATGATAAGAGAAATGCTTTGAATGACCCTGTCCTCCATGGTTACAAGGAAGATCTCAGTCCAAGCTACTCAGGTTAGCAGAGGAGTGAGACCAGCAGCACTCAGAGAAGGATGTTATGAAGACCCATGAGTGATCATCTCAAGAAAGCCACCTAATAAGTGCATTTATCTGCTTCCTCTGCTAACACCCAGGTACTTGTTCTTTTGACAGCATGAGAGCCCGTGTCTACTGTGAAGACTTTCTGTTCCCAAAGGTGCACAGGACCGCAGCAGACCTATGGTCTGTTTATTCCAAGCCTGTCCCAGCTAATGGCAGAGAACTGTGGGCATTGTTTCTGCAGTGTTCCTGTGTTACAGTGGTGGTAGGAGGCCTCTTTTACAACTGGATGTTTGCTTCCCTGCAGTACTCCTGGCATCTTTCCATTGCAATGGCCATCTCCTTCAGTTTGCTCCTTCTCCTGACCCTTTTCTTGGTGCATCCTGCCCGTTGTGCCTTCAGTATTATCATGCCTACATTAGGTACCAAACAAGGCCGGAAGCTTCTCTTGTCAACCTGCATCATGATAGTGGTGGTTAACGTAACTCCCAACATCATAAGCAACATTAAAACCATACTGCAGGTTATTCAGTGCATCTGCAAGACATCCTCTGAGAGTCTTTTGAACTCAACTGCTCTACTAGATACAGCTTCCTGGGAGTTTGGGGAAGCAATCCAAGAAACCACTAATTCCATTAATATTCATAGGCCTATGAATGGACATTTTCAGTTCTCATTGCTGAACAACAACTCCTTCATTTACGAACAAATGCACCTTGCTGGTGAGAAAATTGGGAGGGATTTCATGGCTGTTGAGGTACTGATCAAAGACTCTGTACGAATAGGCAACAAGGTGGTTGCTGGCTTCTCTATGCTCTATCTCTGTTTTGAGTCCGCCTGGTATTTGAAAAATTACCTCACCAACCTCCGCTTTGACAATTTTTACATCACCAAGAAGCTGGAGCGTTTAGCTGTGGACAGAAAAGCAGCTCATCTGCTGGTGGGCTCATCCAAAAACCTCATTCGACCAACAGGCTTGAGGTTGTCCCGGGAAGAAGTGATGCTCTGCCTCGTGCAAGCCATGCTCCTCACCGTGGCCCTGGTGCTGATGCTGGTGGTTGTGGTGATGGATCACTTTGCGTTCGGCGTGGCAGACACCGCAGTGAGAAAGGCAGCTGAGTTCTCCGTGGTGCCCATCTCTCTCAGCATCAAATACAGCGTAAGTGCTGGGGTCCTCTGTCCCTCCCTGCATGGGGACCCCACTGTCTATTGCATCACAGGAGGCAGTGGTGGGGATTGCAATCTTTGTAGCCTTATTTACACAATCCTTTCTTCCCTTCCCAGCAGACAGCTGGACAAATAACCTAACAGGCTTGGGGGGAGGAGGTAGAGGAACAGCCCCAGTTGTTCCTTCCAGTGCATCAAATAACAACACATACCCATTCCAAATTACAGCCCTTGGGAGCGAGGAGAGGAGCAAATAGTGCCTCATGCTTCAAAGCCACTGCTAGCATGTGGCAGTCAGACGTCCCATATCCCCATGTCCCTTCCCTAGGCAGGGTGAAGGAATGTGCATCGCTGTAGCACTGTACCCCCACCATGGTGTGGGTGCAAGCACAAAAGGAAGGGAGAAGCAGGTAGAAGATGTGTCCTCATCTTACTGCACTGGCCGCTCCTGCTCACTGGCTTTGTTGTCACCCTGTGCAATCCTTACCACAAACCTCCCCAGTTTCTATCTGGTTTCATATCCTTTATCTGGGCTAGTTCTGATTAGTTTTTGCACTTTCCTCTCCTACCATGCAGTCTGCCTCCCCCATGCCGCCCCAGGGAACCTTAGCACAGATGCCTCTTTGTGACGAATTTACAGTAAAATAATCAAGGCTTAGAAAAAACCCTCTAATATTCAAATATGCAGCCACTCATACTGCTGTTTGGATTACATCTTTCACTGTAAATCTCACACAGCAAATACCTGTTATGATCTATCTAACAGCAGGTAAAGATGACAGACAACACTGGGTCTCACTGTACTAAGTACTCAGTGCCTACACATCACAATCTACATGCTGTAGAGGTGGTGCTGAGGGACATGGTTTAGTGCTTGGCAGTGCTGGGGTAGGTGTTGGACGTGATGATCTTAAGAATTTTCCAACCTAAACAATTCAATGATTCTATCCTGCTATTCTAACTCATCCTGAAGTCTACGTGCACTTCAGTGTGCTTCTCTTAATGCACCCAAACAAGCTGCAATGGTGATCTCACACCCCCAGGCTGACGTTCTTGTAGTAACCAATTGATTTTGGATCGTTCGTACCCCGTCTAACTTTTAACTCTCTTTATTTCAGGCTAAGGTAAAGATCCTGCCCTTTCTTTTCAAACTTATATTGTTTCCTCACGAAGGATCATCACTGCAGGACTTTGAAAGAAACTACGACCATTATCTGACCTTCAGCTCTGCTCACTGCAGGATCAACCCCCCTACACCTCCCAACCCCTCTGTGCTGCTCATCGTGGGGCTGCTGTTCTGCATCCTCTACATCACTGTATTCCTGGAAACCTACGCACACCGCCTGTGCAGGAAAATAGCAGGTTCCTTCTTCGAGAGCTGGGAGGAGAGGCGAGTGCTTTACCTCTACAAGAAGCTGTCCAGGAAGCACAAGGAGGAGCAAAACTGAGTGAGAAACTAAGGGTGCTTTTGGAAATGCAGCAGATGCCTGAGACCTGGGGCAGTGGCTGGGCACAGGCTTCTGGAGTGAGATCACACACTTAATTTTCCAGATTCAGGGAAGTGTTCGGAATCTGAGGAAAAATATTTGGAAAAAAAAAACTTAAAAAATGGAATATCACATTTTGCAGGGCTAATTTGCTAAATCTAGAAGCTCTGGAGCCAACTGCTCCAGGAGTGGTGACACACCATTCATATGATTTGGAAGATATCTGCAGCATTAGGCAAGGCTAACTGGGAAATATGTACGAGTTGAGGTGGGGGAAAAGCTCTTTTACCTCCTCCACCACATCCACATGGGAAGAATTACATGCTTCCTTTCTTTGTCAAGTTATCCCTGCAGGCAGCAAGTAGAGAAAATGATTTGAGTTTTTAAATTTAATTTTCAGAGAGGTTTTTTTCAGGTTTCGTTCTTTCAGGTTTTCAAAACCTGGGTAGACTGGATAAATATTAGCCTTTAGAAGACAATTTATTCACCTACAAAAGTGTAATATCAGCCCACTGAAATAAATCTAAGATGAATATGACCATGAGATGCCCATCCTGGACATGGGTGGTGGTGGAAACCAACACATGAGGACTTCATGAAATCACTTCACAATGACTCTTCAAATTCAACTGTAAATAAAATACCTGAAGAACCTCAGAAGAGGATGAGATCAGGCAATAAAGGTAAATTTGGGTGTTGGTCTCTTTTCCCAAGTAACAAGGGGTAGGACAAGAGGAAATGGCCTCAAGTTGCAACAAGGGAGGTTTAGGTTGGACATTTGGAAAAATTTCTTCACTGAAAATGTTTTCAAGCATTGGACCAGCCTGCCCAGGGCAGTGGTGGAGTCCACATCCCTGGAGAGATTGAAAAGCCGTGGAGATGTGGTGTTTGAGAACAGGGTTTAGTGGTGACCTGGCAGTGCTGCCTTAACAGTTAGACTTGATGATCTTAAAGTCCTTTTCCAACTTAAATAATTCTGTGATTCTTTGATTATAATTTAGGCCAACATCCTGGAGGACTTCAAAAATGGTAGACAAAAACTTGACATTTGAATCAGTGCTCTGCAGGGATCCGGGAAGAAGCAGGACTTGGAGGGCTGGACTTGCCTAAACTAAGAGCTTGTTTTACAGGTTGGGTGGTTTCAAACTCAGAAACTATGGCATTGTATCCAAGATGTAAAAATCCATCACTGGCACAACATCTGAAACATGTTACTTTGGAAAGACAGGCAGATTGAACACCTCTGTAAGCACAAGAGCCATAGAAGGGGGAGTTAAATCAGTGCCAGGTTTAAAACAAAGCAACTTTTCAGCTTCGTTTCTTCAATGTATCTATTATTTTTCTCCATTCTCCCATTAGAGTCTTCATTAAGATAATTATTTGACATAATGCACCTCAATGAGATTAAATTACAGAAGTGAAGTGGCAGCTTCAGCCAGATGCACTGAATTCTCTCAGCTTCTGAGGTGCTTGAAACAAAGTAGGTTTGGATTATTCTTTTTAAACATCTATCTAACAAAACCCTGGTGCACTCATCTCCTCAGGTTTTTTAATTCCCTGCTGTTCTGGTGATTAATCCAAGCACCGTTCTGCCCCTACAGCAACAAGGTGGCTTTGTCCTGAGGTTTCTGTAGAAAATGCCCTGTGCTGTTCTGTTTAGGGAAAGCAAAAAGATTTCCTTGTGCCCACTGAGTAGCCAAAATTATCTGGAGCCAGTGGTTAAAATTTCTGAGCAAAGAACAGAGGAGCCCTGCGAGCCAGTAAACATCCCAGCAGCATGTTGCCTTCCAACCAGCACATCTCTAAAAAAAGCTTTTACTTGGCAAGACTTAATCTTTTTCGTAAGAGATGTGTGTTAATCTTTAAGAAATGACTTTTTTTTTTAATGTCTAGCAGCATTTGTGGAAGTCCCTGAGCAATGTCCAGTTCCTCTCCCTGCCTTCTGAGGGAGGTCTTAAGAGGAGATTGGGGCATGGGGAGAGGGGGCTGAAATGGTGAAGTGCTGGGAACAAGCATGAGGATGGGCTTTGTTTCAGAGATGGGCCCTGCAGGTTCAGATGGATGTTTGGAGTGGATGAGACCATAGAGATGGACTAAGAGGACCAAGTACCACCCTGAGTGTCTCATTCCATCCTTTAGACAGGTGCTGTGAGGATCCTGGTTGGGGTCTCTGAGCAGCATCTAAAGTAACTTCTGAAACACGCATTTTCAGCCTCAAAAATCCTATTTATTAGAGAAAATTTTCCACAGTCCAGAGTGGTTCTCCTTGTCTTCTCTAGAGTTTCTTTCAGGTTCCTCTAAATTTTAATGACTAAAGAATAATCCTGGGATTTTTGCACTTCTAGACTGTAAAATTCATCATCAGACAAGCCTTGATTAGTGTAACCACATCTTCTTGAAAGGATTATAATCAGTGTGGGATACTGCTGCTCTGCCTCCGTCCCCAGAGTCGCAGCCTTTACAAACCCTTCCTGAGGCAGAGGTGTGCTCCCATTTCCATTTTGTAGAAGAAACTAGGGACAAGATTTTGTAAAGCTCTTTGGTGGGTATCACACTAGTTTCCCTGGATACATTGACAGGGAGCCATGGGCAGCAGAACCCCTATTGCCTGCCTGCATCTAGGGGTCAATTCTCCTGCCCTTGTTTGGACATCTGTCCTAGGAGGCAATCGATTGTGCCCCAGGTGTCATCTGCCTCTGCAGCCTCATGACCCTCACACAGGGCTTTTAGCTTCAATAGTTGTGTAGAAATCAGCAAGGGATGAATTTGAGTTTGGAAGGTGAACACCTCATGGAGTGCTGGGGAGGAGGTGAGGGTTGAGCTGTAACTGAAAGAATGGCTTTTGTCATGGTGGTGCTGAGGTTTGTTACTTAGAAAGGAGGATAATAAATGTTGTGAAGTGTTACACTGTGCTGTGAAGTGTCATCTTGCTACTGTCAGAAAGGGTTTTTTTTTAACGTGAAGGAAGGAAAAAGTCATTTTGATACCCATTATGGTTATTTTAAAGGTGAGGTTGTGCTGATGTTAAAACATGTGCGTGCTGAAGGCTGATACTCTTGAGTATCACAAAGGCATCAGTGCCCATGAAAAGGTGTTAATGTAAGAGTACTGTTGCTCAAGTGGATGTCATCAAATACAGGTATGTATCATGAGCAGTTAAATGCTGAATCTGTTTTGAGGAGAAAGGGGATGTCGAAAGCTGGCTCTTTGCCATTATGTCACAACCCAGAGTGCAGATTTTCATGTCAGAAACTGAACACAGGGAACTGTGGCAAATGTGACACTGCAGTGGGAGACTCAAGGAAGAAGAGCTCTGAGGGGTTTTCAGTCTGAGGGACCAGCAAGGAGAGTCACAGCAAAACCACAGGTATGGAGTTAAAACTGAAGAAATGTGTGGCAGAGGTGAGACTCAGGGCAGTGTGTGCGGGGTGAGCAGAGGGGACCTGCCAGCATGGCTGGAAGGAGCTTAGTCCCTGCAGTAACATCCTTTTTTACCTCCCTGGGGGTGTCAGCAGGACCCCAGGAACAAAAATAGGAACGGATGCCCTGAGGAGCAGAGGATGCTCTGGGGGTCCCTGCTTTGGCAGGAACAGCTTGTGTGGCACATCAGTTACGTTGTCCCTGGTGCAGAATTGGGCTGTGATGCTTTCCCTGGGCAGGGAGGCTGCGAGAAATTGCTTTGCTCTCCTGTGAGGTGTTGTTCCTCAGCAAGATAAAGGCGTGACAAAATAGAAAATGTTACCCATTATTGAGTCATATTATGTGCTTGAGAGGCAAGCTGCCTTGCCAGAGTTTGCTTAATGGTGCAACAGAGAAATAATGAACAGATTTAACCAGCGGGCAAAGTTAATTTATTCACACATTTTTATTAAGCAGGACTAATTTACAAGCCTTGTTATTTGCTATGAGATTTTCAACCTTCAGAGCCCCTCCATACTCCCACCCTCACTTCTGCTTGTTGTGGCTCTCATTGCCTTCATTGTCGCTCGGCATCACCCTCCCATCTTGTAGGCAGAAGGAATTGGGGAGCGAGGCTTTGCTTCCACCCACGATGATGGTTTGCCTGTAGCCCACGGGCCAGGTCCTACCCTGTCTACCTCCTCCATTGGGAAACACCTGCTGGGCAATGCTGCTCCTACGCTGGCACAGCGGCTCGTTCACTGTCTCTGCTTTCTGCAGGGAAGGATTCCATCATATCTAGCTTCCAGGTTTAGAAATTTGCAAAGCTGAAATTTCAGGGTCAGATGTTTGTGTGCAGTGAGGCAGAGGCAGGGCTGGGGAGCATTTGGGGATGGGTACCAAACCTCCTGCTGTTGCTCATTAGTGCCAGTGCCAGCTCACGTCTTTGCTGATGCCAGCCTTGACCTTGCTGTCAGAGCTTGGCATTGTAACTCTAATCTGCTTCAGCTGCCACCAGTGGAAATATTTGCATTAGTTTTGGGGGAGCTGGAGCAGCCTCACTGTATCCACAGCTGCCCTTCCCTGCTGCGACAGAGCTGGATGCTTCAGGAACCCATCGAGGACATGGGAACCGGTGGGGTTTCTGGAAGGCTGGGCAAGAGAGGGGACTTGAAGCTGCAACTGGTAGCTCTCCCTGGAGCTCCTGTCAGAGCACAGCTCATTGCTGGGGGCAAAGTCCTTAATTTTGGCCTTGGCAGGAGGTGACCCTGCCCAGAGTCATGTCCCTCACCAGGTCACCCTGAGGCCATTTTCCCCAGGAGTTACCACCATGTGCTTCCTGCAGAGCAGTCTGGCAAGGCACAGGAGGATCAGGCAGGACTGTTTGCCTGCTTTCTTCCTTGCACTTGTTGAGGTTTGAGACTTCTTAAGTACCTAGAGAAAAGTCTCTAGGCTTCTCTCTTTAATTAAAAGAAAGGGCCATGAGTACTCCTTCCTCCACTAGTCAGTAAGCCCAGGGGACAGAAAGACCCTCACACACGGGACAGGATCTACCCTGGAGCTCTTGCTTCCCTTGGAGTTTTGTGGTATATTTTTGATAGATAAAATATATGCTAAGTTCCTACTTATGGCTGGCTGGCAGGCAAGAATGAATGGCCTTAATATACTGAGGAGTGAGTGTAAACTGTTTAGCTAAGGCAGTGCTCTAGGAAAGAACTCATCTATAGCCACAAGTCTGCATCTACCAGAGCAGACAACCAAGCAAACAAAAACATTTCTCCAGAAATATTTCCTGTTTTTCAAGCAAATTTCATTTTTTATTGCATTTATCCTACCTATAGTATTTGCAACAAAGCAGCAGCAATTACATGCACCAGGAAAGGAAATATTAATGAACGTAACCAAAAGCAAATAAAAACTATTTCTTAGCATTGTGCCTGCTCCGCCCTGGACACATGCCCTTGCTCACGGTGCCACACAGTGTACCTGAGGAGAAATCAATGAGTGCATGGAGCATCCCACTTTGCAGGAAACCTCCTCATGGGGTGCGAGGTGATGGTGGTTTGTACCACAGTCAAAAGTGTCAAATGAAACATGACTTTGGTGAAGGAAAGCAAAAAGAAGGGGAGATCTTCTTTTTCTTTGACTTGACCCCTGAAATCTCTTGTTTTGCAGAAGTTGATGCTGTGGCTGGCCACAAAGACTTGCTGTGCCTGTCCCCAGAGCTGCTCGTTGCAGTAAGGCTGGTGGCACAGGCAGTACCACACAGGCCCCTGTGAGGTGCTGCCAACAGCACTGGTGCCCAGAGGGAGACGGTCCCAAGTGGTTCATCCCAGATGAACCCAGAACCTCCACAGAAATTTGCAAAACCTCCCAGCAGTGATTCAGTAATGATGTTCTCTATGAGTCTGCATCTCTGATTACTGCTGAGCTGGGGAAGCTCCAGACTTTATCAAGCTATGCCCTGCACAGGCAGAGAACAATGGAGTTAGTGTTTATTTAATTAGCATTTATTTAAGGGAGCACTTCGTGCATGAGAAGCCACATCTGATGGTAACTTCACCATGCCAAGAACTGCATGGCCACCCAGCAAGGGCAGCTCCAACCCAAGGTACCTTTTAGACAAGGGTGAGAGAGACAAGGAAATTCCTCAAAGGCAGCTGGTGAAGGGGAAAACCTCTTTTGGACAGGGTTTTCCCAGTCTTTCCCACAAGGACAGCCTACTCCAGAGCCTTGGCTGAGCTGTGAGACACTGGTACCAAAATAAGAGGTAGGGAAAAGAGACAAGCTTGAGACAAGCTTATCTTTGGAGGTAAGAGATGTTAAACCTCTTTATTTGCTAAGTGCAAAAGTTGCCAGAGGTGGATTTAAAGCAGAAAAGAGATGTCAGCATCATGTTATCACGAACTGATGCCAAGTACCTCTGAAAAGTGACTGTTTCTTGACTTGGGGCTGAAAGCAGAAATTTGTAAGCCCCCAGGACCGCTGTGACCTGCAGGTGTCTGACAGATGCTGGCAGATGTGATCCAGGACTGTAAGGACCAGTAGCTGATGAGCAGGCAGCCCATCACTCCTAAAATGACATCAAATAATTGAAGCAACTGCCAGATGCGATGCAAATTGGGAGCTGGCACCACAGCTGGTTCTTGTTCTTTTGAGCAAATTGTTTTAGACATGAACATTTTTTCAAAGGAGGAAACAAAATGTGTCAAAATGAGTTAGAGATGTGAGAAGCTGCAGAGAGAAGGGGAGAGATTTACAATTTACAGGGAGAGTTTCCCTAGTCGTGGTTCCTTTGAAAGCATATTGCATCAGGGTTTCACTCTGAACTCAGTGTCTCACATTTTGCAACAGAAAGTTCCCAGATGAGTTGTAACAGACTGTCAGAGTGGAAATGAGGAAGAAATAATGCTGGTTATCCCAAAAGGCTGCAAAAAGCTGGGGTGTCAACACAGAAGGCCATCCTTCAGGCACCTCTCAGCCCCCTGATTTCCAGGACTCTGTGCATATTACTGATTTCCCAAGGTGACAGGAGCTTTGACTACCATCTAACCCTTCAGGCACTCGGAAGAGCCCCAAGGTGTGTGCTTCCAGGCAGCAACTCCACTGGTTTGCTGGGGACATGAGATGTTGTAGCACATCAAGGAAATCAAGTTAGTCAAAGGTTTACCTCAAACACTTCACAGCCCTTCCCAAGGACCAGGGCAGAAACAGCTCTGGGTTTCTTTGCAGATGAGCAGCTGAGGAAATATCACCAGAGGGGATGTTTTCAACATGCAAACATAAGTCAGAAAAATTTACCACGTTTCTGCACATTTCTTATTTGCATGCTGTTCCAGTTGAACCTCCTGTAATTCCTCATCCTACCTGGAAATAGCTGGGAAGACGCTTTCATATCTGAAAAGGGAGATAAGCCAATTCTGTGAATTTATTTCCTAAGAGATTTCAAAACACCACTAGTCGGGTGCGATCCATGACTTGGATAGGAGGTTTTTCTTTTGAAGTAGGTTGAGAAACTGAAATGGCCAAGTTCAAAGGCTGAAAGCTTCCTCTAGCATTAGCTGGAAATATGCTGTGGCTGTTCAGACAACAAAGCAGGAACTCTGCAAATTACAGGAAGGAAGAGGTCATAGCCAAGGGCTTCGCTGGGCTGGGCTGAGCTGAGTCACATTTTCCTTTTACTAGGGCAGAGAAAAAATTGCTCCATGTACCTGCTACTTCATGCTCTTCATTACCAGGGTTTCAGCAATGTCAAGTTTAGAACCCCAGTAAAGTGGGTGTGTAGGGTGGGGGGTACTTTGGTCCCATCTAGCCCTATCCTAAAAAACAAGGTGTCTAAAACCAGAGTGGGTTTTGCTCTCTCAGGAGCAGCTGATGTTGAATCTGAGGTCCTGGGCTCTGCCGGAGGTGAGAACAGTGCACCTGAGGGGAGGAAGGAGCTTTCTCTGCCATTAAAACAAATTCATCTCAGAGCGGGGAGAGCTTTTTCTTCTGGCTGGACACTGCGATAGGCAGTGCCTGCAGGAAAAACTGAAAAAAGATCAAACCCTACAATCAGCTGAAGCTCTTTGAAACCACTAATTGAGTGGAGGAGGCTGCCTAGCAGCAAAAGCTGCTGTAATTTCACTTGCTGTGGTTTGGGACTAACTATATTGGCAGAATTAGTGGATAAGCCATGATCCATGCAGCACCGAGGTGTGAAGGTGGGCAGATTAGAGACACATGTTTTGGGAGAGCATCTGAGACAGCAGGACCAGAGATGTGAGATTTAGCCAGACATTTTTCTGCACTTCTGTGCTCTAGAGAGTTAGACAGAGCAGAGTGATAGAATTCAGTGATGGAGAACAGTGTTATGAGTTCAGTAGTGGAGAGCTTTATGGACACTAGTTCAAGTGGGTCCCTGGGTATTTGTGTCTGCACTGAGGACTCAAAGGATTTTGCTACCCCGATGGTGAAGATACTGTCACTAGGAAGGTATTTTTTGAATGGTAAAGGGTGCACTGCTCTGTGTGACCCCCTGGACACAGCATGACCCCCTAGACCTGGACACCAAGTGAGGGTAGCCTCATGTCTCTTGATGCACATCGTAGCTCCCTGTGCTGGGTGGAAGTAGGAGCAGAGCTAAAGGCTGCTGCATCTCTCCTAGGGCCACACTCATCAGGTGTGCAGCACAGTACCATACCAAGTGTTTGTTGTTACAGAGGTATGGGGTTAGATGTCAGAGAATGTGAAGTAACCTATAATTACAACCTCATCATTCTGACAGGGTTTTCTTCTTTCATAACAGTGCGTGCAGTGCTTTTGTCTACCCTCTGAGTTACCACTGCTAGTATCGCCCCAGGATGCCCCTCCAGCACCTCATCCACCCTGATAACTGGTTCTGGGAACGGCCTATTTCTGTTCCTGCCCCAGGCATATCCTACCCTGGCTGTTGTCCTCAGGATAAGCACTGGGGTGGGTGACTCAGGTCAGATCTGATGCAGCTGGTACCCAAAAGGTGCATCAGATGTTTCACACTCAACAGGGCTTCAAGCTGTGCTGGTGTCCTGGGTTCCCTTTGGGTTAATTATCACCAGCAGGTGCTGGGCCAATCAGCTGGGAGGGGCTGCAGCTGGGCGGGGCCACAGCCAAGATAAACAACTGAGCCAGCCAATGGGAGAGTCCATCCCACACTGAACCTGCCCCTATATAAGGGGAGGGCTGGCGTGGGCTAGAGCTGCCTGTTTTCAACTTGCTTCAGTGTGACCAGAGCAGGGAAAGTTGGTGTCTCAGGTACAGTTTTCCTGGTTTCTGGTACTTGCTTTGTTTATCATTTCATTAGTATTATTGTTGTTACTGTTGTCTTCTCTCTTTGTGTTAGAGTTATAGAATCATTTTTGTTGGAAGAGACCTTAAAGATCATTGAGGCCAACTATTAACCCAACACTGTCAGGTCACCACTAGACCATGTCCTGCAGCACCACAGTGTCTTATTAAACTGTCCTTATCTCAATCCCCAGGGTCTTACCTTTTTTTTCCCCTCCTTCACGATTCTCCCTATCCCAGAGGAAGGAGTGTGGAAGTGTGGGGAGGTGTTGGGGGAAGCAGTGGGGCAGTGGTTGCATGGTGTTTAGCTGCAAGTGGTTAAACCATGACAGTTGCTTTCTGCAAAGCCTTAGCTTTGGTTGCCAAACTACAGCCTCCTTTTTCAGCTATTGGTCTTCTCCTTGAGTGGGAGACTCAGGAAAGAGAAGGACTCTTAGGCCTTTCATATCGTTGTGCTGCCTTGAAAGCCAATGCCTTCACCTGCTCCTCCAGCTTTTTGCTTTCCAAATTCCCAGTGAATTTGGCACACGGGAGCAGATGGCAGATTTTATCTGCAGCAGCAAGGATTGTGAACCCTGACTCAGTTCTGTGGCCTGGAGGGCCCACAGGGTGTGCAGGTGATGCCATGGCTGCTGGCCTTGGTGGGAGGGGAGAGAGCATTTCAGGCTCCTTTTCCCATGGCTGAGTCCCATCCAGGAGCCACCACTGCTGGTGATGTTGGGCAGGGCCAAGAATCCCTTGGTGCACAGGACAACAACATTTATTTTCACAGGCTTTGTAAAGACACACTGTGCCCTGTGCTCGCTTGGCTTTGCTCCAGAACGACACCTGCGGCAATGGGGGTTTGAGAATGAGAGGAAGGTGTTGCCTCCCTTCTCATGCTGTTGTTCTCTGCAGAGCTGCATAAATCCCCAGCAGTTTGGTTCATTGCACTTATCAATTCAGTCCACTGAATATTACGGTGGAGTGATTTTTTTTATTTTTTTTATTTTTAAAACTATTCTGACTGCATATCTAATCGCTCAGCCCTTCCAGGAGCTATTTAGAACAGAGTCTGAAAGATACGCCTGTTAAAATGTTAATAGGGACAGTTCACAAATAAGATATACTCAAAAATGATGATTTAATTTGGGATGCTTCTGGCTGTATGAGGCAGCTGCTGGATGTGGAGGACTGAGCCTGCAGCACAAGCAGTCAGCGTCCATCACACACAGCCCCGCAGAAGAGCAGCCTAATTCTTCCTTTGCTATTAAAAATTTACCCCTGTGACTAAAAGCTGACATCCTCATGCTCTCCTGCATCAGCAAACAACTGCTGCATTGGTCTGTCTGTGCAGTATTTTGATTCAGAGAGCTAGAGCACCTCTCCTGTGAAGAAAGGCTGAAACAGTGGGGGTTGTTCAGCCTGAAGAATAGAGGGCTCTGGGGGGACCTTATTGCAGCTCTCCAGTACTTAAATGGGAGGCCATAAGAAAGATGGGGAGAGTCTTTTTAGCAGAATCTGTTTCAACAGAACAAGGGGGAATGGGTTTAAATTTGAAGGGGAGATTCAGACTAGGTATAAGGAAGAAATTTTTTACAGTAAGAGTGGTGAGACACTGGCCTGGGTTGCTCAGAGAGGTGGTCGATGCCCCATCCCTGGAAACATTCCATATCAGGTTGGACGGGGCCCTGAGCAACCTGCTCTAGTTGCAGATGTCCCTGCTCCCTGCAGGGGGATTGGACTGGATGAGCTTTAAAGGGCACTTCCAACCCAAACCAGTCTGTGGTTCTATGATTAAAAGCATAATGCTGGCTGAGAGGTGATGCAGCTGCTGCTCCAAGGTTATCTCCTTCCTTCAGGCTCCAGAGAATAAATCTAGTTTTGCAGTGACTTTGTGGTGATATTTCTGAGGAAAGGTCAGTAAATATCACCTATTATTGTATTAAAAATTCTTGTCTTTTTATTCTTTAGCAGGCAAAGCCTAGTGCTGTTGGCTGAAGTCTGATCTTCGTCAACTGTGCCACCAGAGGGACAATTTACTGTGACAGCAAGTCCCTGCTTCAGAAGTTCAGGCTTTTACACCAGAGCTGGCAGGGGTGGGGAAGCAGATCCCAAACTTTCCCTTTCCTATGCAGTCATGTCCTAGCTCTGGGAGTTTTGCCATGGAGCTGAACCACTGCAAACACCCAGCATGAGCTGTTTCAGGTACTTGCCACCAGCGAGTGGATTGGGAGTGGCTGGCCCTGGCCAAACATTTCATTTGTGATATCTGTTTTCATCTGTTTGATAATCTTTGCACAGCAAACAGCAGTCCTTGAGGACTCAGGCTCTCAACACAGCAGGGAAGCAGGGGAGGGGAGAAAGAATATTTCCCAGCCTCCCAGTTTGTGAAAGCAGCCTCACTTTGCTTTCTTTAAAAGCTCAAATTACACTTACTAACTGAAGAAAGATCATCAAGTTTCTCTATACTCTGAAGGCATTTCCAAGACAGTTTATTATAGATTTGATAAACATATCATTAAAAGAGATGATACAAACCAGAGAGAACTACCCAAAAGCCAGGAGGCAACTCTATGTCCACCAGACAGGGAAGATGGGAGCCTGAGACAGCCTGCAGAGCTGCCTGTGCTCACTGAGCCTGGAAATAACAAACCATCCCTGACCTCATTTGAGGCTAGGGAAACATCATTTCATTGCTAACAGTGTTGCCTCAAACTTGATGCTACAATAAGTGGTCCAAGCTTCTCTGGCCTGGCACCACCAGGCAGGTTTTCCCATCAGGCACCAGATGCCCCAAGGGACATGCTGCCTGCCCCCTTTCTGGATCTAAGAACTTAAAGATATTAATTGTATTCAAGCCTGAATAGATTTCCATGCACATAAAACTGTATCACTGCCTTCCTCTTAATCTTTCTCCACACCTTCAGTCGTCTTTTCATTGACAAGATTTTTCCAGAGGGATCATGTTCTGTTCCCTTCCACGTGATTGGCATGGATGCAATGTGGCCCATGTCTGTGAGCTGGTCCCTGTGGTGTTCTCCAGGAGCTGCATCCATTCAGGGATGCTTCAGTGCTCACAGGTATCGTTAGAAAACCACCAGCTAGTTCATTTTGATGTGTGTGTAGCACACACCCAGGTCGATTTTGCACCTTTTAAATTCCTTGACAGCTGCCTTTTTACTTGAGTTTGATCTCTGAAGGCATTAACCCACAGAGCCCCAAAGCGATTTGTGTCTAGGCTGTGACTCTGGAACAGGCAAAGGCAATTTTCACAGAACTTTTCCCTCCTTTGTCTTTCTGAGAGAGCAATAACTGCTGCTTTTAACAGACTGACTCATACCTGTCTCTAATAGCACTTGCCAGCTCTCTGGCTGCTTTGCAGAGCCATGGAGCACCTTCCTGTTTGCTCCATGCTGAGTTGCAGGGGTGGGAAACATTTCCCCATGATCACTCACAATTTGAAATTCAGCACTTCGCAGGGACCCAAAATCCTGTAACCCAGCACCCCCAAATCACTTGTGGCCTCTTCATCACTCAGCTGCTTGACATTCACTGGCACCGTGCAGATGCAGACTCTGTGCTCCAGCAATAACAACAGGAGTTTTATGGGTTTAATATTTGCAGGTTATGAAACACCAGAGAATGGAGAGGTGTTTATCACAGATTTAGATAAGAGGATCATTTTCTCCTGGCTTTGTTTGTTAAATATGCGAAGCCTCAGAGGCCTTTTCTGTCCATAGGGCTAAATGAGCTGCCCAGTGAGGCTGAGTGAGAGAGATGAGCTGCATGAGGCGTGAAGGGAGATACTGAACTTCCTGAGCAGCCAGTCTAGGTACAGTGCTACTTAGCTGTGGACAGCCACTCCTTCCCAAAAACAGCCCTGCCCCAGCCAGTGCCCAGGGATGTGCCATTCCTATTTGGACACCACCAGGAAAATGAAGACCTCTCCTTCCTGACACTTCAGGTGGTGGGTGATGGCAGGTCTTCACAGAGGGCAGTGGCTCAAGGCAATGTCAGTGAACTACGTTAACCTAACATGAAATGTTAGTTAAAAGAATCAACATCTTTGGCCATCAAAATATTTGGAGTTAAGTCAAGCTGGAAGAAAATATTTTGTGTCAAGCTGGTTGGCCTCATCTTAAATACACGCCTCAATCACATCCTGAACATTATAGCTACTGAAGGAGCCAATAATGGGAAATATTAACCAGCCTTCACAGCAAACCTGACTGTTTTGACAATGTGTAGGATATGTCACCCAGGAGTGTGGGGAGGGGCTGTCTATGCCTATGGGCACACAGGTTAGCTCAGGGACTTGGGCAGGAGGAGCTGTTTCAGCTGGGTATTTAATGCTGTTGTTATGGCTGTGCTAATACCTGCTGAATTGCCAGCACCACAAAGCAACGCACAGGGAAATAATTATCTGCAGTGATTCTACACAATGTTCCAGGTTTAATCAAAAACTTTCTACAGTCTCAGTGGGAGTTTGTCTTATTTTTGTTTCCTGATCCCACAAAGCCAATTCCTGGAATGGGTTTGAGGAAGCAGATGAACCCCAAGTTCTCCATTCAGAACCTTTATGCAGGGTTTGTGCCTTCTTCCCTCCCACGTGCAATGCCACCATGCTGGCCTCTCACCCGCCTATGTTTTGCAGTCAGGGATGTGCCAGGAATAAGTTCTTTACCCGGCTGGAGCAGCTGCTAGGCACAACTCGGGGCTTGGAGGATTGTTAGATGGGTATCAGATTCAGGGTTGCACAGCCACATGAAGCTGCTGAATGCCTGTCCAGTGCCTTGATGCATCAAATAGGAAAAATGAGGAAAGGGAAAACATCATCTTGTGGTTTAAGCAGAGGACTAAGTTGGAAGCTGGGTCTCATTTCCAGATCTGCTTCTTCCTGCTCAGCTGAGAGATCTCAAGGGTTTGAAAGGTCTTGAATCCTGATGAAAAGCAGAACCAAGATTGCAACCGTTCCACAAGTGCCTGTCCCCTCAGAGGTGAATTTATGAAGATGCAAGGACTCATCTTTTGGTGCTTGGGAAGCATTTCTCTGTACCTCTTTTGGTGTCTCTCTAAAAGCCTCTGGGAGTTTTTATAATGGCAAAATTGTGCTTGTAAGCAGAGCAGCCTGTTGGGCACAAACACAGGCAGGAATGTCACTCTGCTCCTGCAGAGCAGGTAGGCTTTGGCTGAGGTATGGCCATAATCTGAGGATAGGAGGCCTTCTCCCTTGGGAAGGTGCTGTGAACACTTCCAGCTACCAGCCAGACTGTCCACTTGTTAGAGGACAGGATTGACAGAACAGGCAATCCCAAATCCTCTGTAAAGTGGAAAAAGAAAGGGGAAGAGAAGAGGAAGGTCAGATATCTGGGGAAAGATACCCCTTTTCCTCTCACCTGAAATAAGTATTATTTTCCATAAACTCATGAAAAGCAGGCAGTAATGACTGTACTTCTCAGGCATCAATGGTCTCTACCACAGTCTGCATCCAGAGGACTCCCAGCTGCAGCCTGACAAATCACTGGAAGCCTGTCTGCATTAGTCACTCCAAAGCAGTGGAGTATACAAACCCCTGAATAACGTGATCAAACACACACGCTCCTTGTCCTTTCCACAAACACATGCAATATGATTAAATCTTGTCGTTGCTCATTTATCTCCTGATAAATAGATGCAGCTTCACAGCTAACTCCAAGTGTCATG
Source organism: Actenoides lindsayi (assembly GCA_025331215.1). NCBI lineage: Eukaryota > Metazoa > Chordata > Aves > Coraciiformes > Alcedinidae > Actenoides > Actenoides lindsayi. The sequence continues at coordinate 50,448 of WTSP01007711.1, forward strand.
CAGTAGTGGAGGCTGGTTTCTGACCACCATGATCCTTAGACCTGGTGTTTCCCAGCAGCACCACAGCCTGTGCAGCACAGGAAGCTGCCGATGCTAACAGGTTCCCATCTGTTGAAATAACTGTGGCTTGGTCACAGTGAGCAATAGGCAGGAATAGAGCATTTTTTCAGGTTTGACAAGGGCCAAGGCAGATGGTAGTGACAGTGGGACCAAGGGGCAAATTCAGAGAGGGATTATGTATACAACTCTGCTTATGACACAGGATAAAGGAACCAGGATGCTGCACCCAGAATAACCAGGCAGTGTTCTTACCAGAGGACAGCTATACTGATTTTTATGCATAATTGTAGCAGTGCCTTTTGCCTGCCAGCTCCCTGAGCTTTGCAAAATGGTGTGTGATGGGTGCCAGCAGACTGGTCCTTATGCAGAGGTAGGTGATGAGTATTTCTGTAACGTGTGCTGGAATGGCCATGAGTGCGAGGGCTCCAGTGGCAGGATCCTGGTGACAGGCTGCAGGATGATGCAGAGAGAGGAGCAGGGGAATTTGGGCTGTTGGGATGACTAAAGGGGGCATTGCCTGGCTCCCGAAGAGGTGACTGCCAACTCAGTAAGTGAATGCAGCATAAATAGTATCATTAAACAGATGTAAATTTTTGGAGGATTTTAAAGCCCACCTATTCAAAAAATAAAGAGAAGAAGTTAGAACAAAGTGCAGCCTGAGGAGGTCTCCAAGGGCAGGGACAGGACCTGCTGTATTTCCCCAGCCCAGGGCTATAGGGCAAAGATGTGAGGCTGGCCAGGGCATGGGCAGTTCCTGGTGCAGGCTGCCTGTAGAGCCCTAAGGAAAGCAAATGGAAAAAGAAGACGAGAGTATTTGTCCTTTATTACTGGCCAAAAGGTGACTGAAACGGCACAGGAGGGAGTGGGAAAACTACAGGGATTGTCCTCTGTGCAGCCAAATGAAGGCAAAGGGTTTCCCAGAGAAAAGGGGAAGACATTTGTCACAGCATGCCAGGACTTGGAGACAGATTGCTGCTTTCTGGGCTGAGGCAAAAGATGTTTAATCCACCCAGGTTCGTACAGCTCAGGCTTAGAAATTTGTCTGTGAAACGCTGGACTTGAATCACCCGGTAGCAAGACAATCCTTCACATTTTGGATATGCATCTCGGTGTCTGGGATTAATGGGACACTTCCACCTCTAATTGAAATCTAATCTAATAAAAAAATGAGCTTTCCTCCACTCCAAAGGTTTGGGCTCCTTAGCACTTTATCTCTGCAAACACAATTGTTCATTCAATTTGAAAATGCATTTTCTGACAGGCTACAGAGATGTCAGGAGCAAGCACGGAGCTAGCAGCAAATTCTGCCTACTGATGACCATCAGGGAGATACCAGATATCCCAGCCTCATCACTGGGGAGATACAGGATCTCCCAGCCTTTCCCCCATAGTGTGACAATGATGTGCTTGTTTGGGACAGGAGTGGCTGTAGGAAAGATGACACAAAGAGGTAACTGCCTTCTTTTTAATGACCTCCAGGGAAGGAGCTCCTCTGCCCTAGCCCAAGGGTAACAGGAAAGGCCATGGGTCTCTATGGCACCGCAGTAGTCCCATCCTCCTGAGGATGGGGAAGGAAGGACCCCTCATCTTCATCTCTCCTTGGCCGGGTGGGACAATGCAGCTTGTGGCTCAGCTGGGGACACAAGGCACCCACAGTCCCGGCGTGGACCCACTGGTTGCTGGAATGCTCTCAGCCCCTGTGCCTCTCTGCCCTCAGGATCTCCAACCTGCCACCCTCACCCCCTGTCTGGGCTCCTTCCTCCTCCTCTTCCTCCTCCTCGTCCTCTTCAGCTCAGCGGTGCACTAGGACCCAGCGGGCACAGGCGGGGGCTGCAGGCGGGAGGCGGATGGGGTGTCCCGGGGACTGGGGTGGCCCTGGGGGGTCGCGGGCGGTCCCGCCGAGATCCTGGAGGTTTCTGAGGGTCCCGGAGGCTGGGGGAGGTTCTGGAGGGTCCCAGAAGATGAGATTCCTAGGACGTCCTGGGTGGCTACCGGGGCTGGGTGTTCCTGGGGGTCCCGGGGACTGGGGTGGTCCTGGCCGCTCCCGGGAGAGGCTCGGCGGGGGGGTTTGCAGGGGAGGTGCGCTCAAGGAGCCGGGCGGCTGCGAGACTTGGGGGGAATCGTGGAAAAAAAGGAGAGGGAGGAGCCGGGA
>WTSP01007712.1:0-16686 GCA_025331215.1 Actenoides lindsayi
AGCATTTCTTTACAGAAAGGGTTGTCAGGCATTGGAATGGCCTGCCGAGGGAGGTGGTGGATTCACCATCCCTGGAAGTATTTAAGAGGTGGTTAGATTATTGTGCTTAGGGACAATGTTTAGTGGGTTTTGATAGGGCTAAGAGTAAGGCTGGACTTGATGATCTTGAAGGTCTCTTCCAGATGCAACTATTCTATGATTCTATGATTCTATATTAATCATACAAAAGTAATCAGACTGGAGTCTGACGAACATGAAGACAAAAACGTAAAATGAAATTTCTGAATAGGTCTGGATGCGGTTACAATGATCATGGGTATTTGAGTGACTGGTACACTAGTGTACAGCAGAGATATGTGTTAGAGATGCTCTAACAGTGTCATCTTTGGGTTTCACTTGTCTTTTGCAAGGCTGGAATACAACTGGGTTAAATGAAGCTATTCTTTATTTACACTAGTGATCACAGATCAGATCAGCATTGTGTTTTCCAGTGAGGCATGAAACTGTAGATTTGAGTATTTGTAGGCAGATTTGTACTTGGATGATTAAGCATGCTTAGTAATGGCCTGACAAAAATGTCTAAACACAGATGAGATAAATTCCATTCTGCTCCCTTCATTCTTGCTGTTTCAATTAGGCATGTTATTTTTCTCACTCTGTCTCAGCCCATTCTATTACTTTTCCTATTTTTATCATACTACATCACTGAGCAACCTACACAGCTATCAGTTTCTCTACTTGCAATGACAGCACTGCAAAAGATGACAGAGGTGACTTCTTAATATTAAATTGATAAAATATACAAAACTCTTTTGTATTAAATGGACTGTTGGGTTAATAATAATATCTGTAATTTTTCCAAGATATAAGGTCTACTACAAATCTTGAATTAACATATCTCTATTAACTCTAGATAATATTAATGAATTAATGTTTCCATATAGTGAAGAAATTTATGTTTCCATCAGAATACACTGCAAAAATGACATTTCTTTCTTTGAGACTTAATTGCTTAACCCAATCCACCAATTACCATTTGCAGAAGAAATAATGCATTTATATTTTTATTAAATGATTTCTACTCCCCAGCAGACAGTTATATTGCCAAAGTATTACTTTACCTTCAAAGTATGGCTTTATAAACTGGTGACAAAAACTCATGAAAGGACAATGGAAAGATATATTCAGGGAAATGGTATGTTAAAGGGGAATATCTTTGGGGAAATACGCTTTGGGGAAATACGCTTTGGGGATAGCTTTACTAAAATTTGACCCCAGGCACAGCAATAATGTAGACAGATTAATCTGTGTGTAGAAGTAATCAAATCCACCTGTGATACTGTGTATTTCAACAGAATTAAAAATCTGTGGATGTTTCTGATGATGGAAACTGACATCTATCCGGCTGTTAGATTTGAATTCAAAGTTTGCTTTTTTAGGGTTTAGTGTTTCATGATTAGTTAACATGCATCATTTATAGTATTTTTTACATTACCTTATTCTCTTTATGCTACATTTTTTCAATTTAATTGACAGATTAATGGTTTTTTTATTATTGATGCCTTACTTTTTTACCCATGCAGGTTGCTTTTACATTAATCTATACCTATCGAATTTCTTGATTCTGGAGTAAAACAACTAATGTAACAGATCTCTTGTTGTTAATTGCTCTAGGCCTTGCATTCACCTCACTTAACTTCAGAAATCTTTAGTAATATTCTAAAGATATCAAAGTTAGAATCTTCATTTTCATTAGCTATTCTAGAATCCCTAAAAAGCAACAGATGTATCCTAGGGAATGTTAAACTCAGTGATCAGGGTAGTTGAAGTGGAATTTATGTATTTATACAGATGGAATGAGAATGGAAAAAAAAAAAAAAGGACATAAAATGGCTATGAAATGTACAAATTAAGAAGTTTTGGGGTAAGTAGATTCATAGATTATTTGCACAAAATTGATAAATTATAATTTCAAAGATATAGATGATACTAAAAGTTATATACATTTTTCAGTCAAATGAATTAATAGCTTAAGGCAATGTGGTTTTGAAACTGTGTTTGCTGGAGAGACCATGAGAGTGAGAAGCTTCCATGAATTTAATGTTTGGGTTACTACTACTTTGGAACATTAAAATGTCAGATTCATTTTATGCATAGTTGGTAGTGAACACTTCTCCATAGACATGACAATTTCTGCAATGAAATTATTGCAGAATTGCTAAAATGCATGCAAAAATTATTATTAAAATATTATTATTAAATTAAATTAGAGAGATGAATAATGATGAGCTTTTAATGTACTTACCCAGTTTTTATCTTATTGTGACTGTAAGTATGATGAAAACTAGTGATGACATCAGTAAGTTAAAATAAAGACAGTCTCACCTAAATTTTATATGGGCACAAGCCACTACTATTAGTTTAATTTTAGATGAAGAAGTCATTTGGATGTCATCAAATTATTTCTATGTGTTTTTTCAGTTTAAGTACTTTAAATAACATTTTTAAGGAAAATTTGGGGCTGGGCCCACATGGGTGTTTCTCTCTCTTCAAATCTTGTTCTTTCTCAAGTTGAACTCAGCTGGCTTAAGTTGATGTGAATGTCAAAACTTGTGGTTGATATTTAGTAGTATTTCCTTTGCTAAGCTCTGACTCCAACGCCTGACTACCTTATGAATTTACCTCTGACTCATCTGTGTCACACCAATGGACTTTGAATGACCTTTTTATGATTCTTATCCTTACAAAGCACTTGGCAGACATCTCTTGTGCTAATTTCCATCAACTTCCTTTTCTATTGTTTTCCATTATCAGCTTCCATAACTGGTCTTCTCAGCTGATCCATGAAATCTCAGTGCAGCCAATGACATTTGGTATATTACAGAATATTAGAGACAACCCCAGAGATGTAGTTGTTGTGACAGGTTAAGTAAAGTATTTTGAAAATAACAATTGTTTCTCTAGAGCCTTGATATTATCCAGTCAAAAACCTGAACACTTTGAATTGGGAATGTTACTTATAGTTTAGCTAACTAAAATTCATTAATTTTCTGTTACCAATGACATATTATTGTGAACTACTACCTTATTTTGACATTGTATATATTAGATCCTTTCATCTTTGCATATTGTTAATGGAAAATAATTTTCCTGTAGATACAAAATTAATGGAAAAGGACAAAGTAAAATTTGGTTTTCTCTTATGATGGATTGTTTTAGAGAATAATTGTCTTCTTTTTATGAAGCATATGAAAATGAAACATATAAACTTATTTACATCTTTTTACCCTTCTAAGGCTACTCAAATGAGCAGTTTAAAATGTAAAAATTATTATTTAGTTTTTATAATCTTTGTTTCTCTTTCGGTTTCCTGTTTTGGCAAATAAAGCTAAACAAGATGTTTCACTTCAGTATATTTTGGATATTTGTGCTTTCCTTTTCTAAATCTTTCAGAAAAAAGTAATCTTTTTATAACTCTAATCTGAGTCCGTCATTGACTCTTGAACATTAAATGGTAAATTATATTCAGAAAAAAAATAAAATAAAGTTCTAAATCTGACTCTGCACCTAGCTTGCTCCGGTTGGTATTTTAAACAAGCTTAATGTTTGGCTTAAGGTAAGTCTGATATTCATGCTGTTTGGTTGATTTTCCCAGCTAGTGTGTCCACTCCTGCCAAAAGTATGTCTTTTCACTCTTGCTATTGCTGGATGCCATGTGAGTGTACCCAGTTTTCTCGTCTCTTCATTTCCTAAAAAACTTCAGGGTCAGGGCCAGTTCCCACCAAAGATGCAGCTAACTGGGAAATATATAAAAGCAAAGTAAGAACTTACCCAAACCACCATCCTCTTCCCAACTCTATTTCACACAAAGGATACAAATACTGGATACTGGATACAAATCCAATGCTCTTCAATGTTTGACAAGTGTCTGGTGCAAATCTTCCTAGAATTTCAGACTGTTTTGAGATTGAGCTCTGAAAACCGGAGTAAAACCTGATTACTGGAAAGGGAGGCCAGAATATTGTTTTCACTAGAAATTAACCCAGTATAGCTCTCTGCCCCTTCAGGAGCTAAGGATTTCCTTGTGAAGTTGTGTGCCTCCTTCTTTCCAACTTGGTTTTGTTTAGTGAAGGTCACCAAAATGGAAGAAAAGGGGAAACCTATGGTTCGCTCTTACCACCCTAGGCAGAGTGAGTGATTTTGCAGCCTTATATCTCCATTAAACTTCGATCTTGGGATGTTTATACTAACTGATCTTCAGCTGTCTGTCCCTGTATTGTTGATGGAGAGTAACGATAAACAGAAGTTAGTTCTGTCAGATCCAAAGCCTCTTTAAAAACATACTGATCAGTCGACTTAGACTTCAGTCTTCTGGGCATATCCAGTTCCCTCTAAACATGCTCAGAGACCTATACTTAGCCTTAGTATGGTTAACTTTACTCTGTATTTCATTAGATGGTTCAATCTGGTTTCCTACTGGAGGCCTGAACAGAGACAGGCCTTTATCACACTCACATAAATGACTAAAAACAATTAAGAAGAACTTGAACTGTTGGTCTACCAAGAGGGAAAAGAAAAGACTGTTAATGTGAAAACCTTAAACAGAGCGTCCTGGAGGTGCTTCCTAAATAACTGTCTTTGTTTGCTACCCAAGGACTTTTACTTCGTATGCTTTTGACGAGGGCCACATTTCTAGTGCTGTGCAGATATTTTCTCATCAAAATCTGTCTGTGTCCAAAATTTATTAACAGCAAATCAGTATTTTTTCTGCCTCTTAAACATTCAACCCCTCATGTAGACAAGTTCAGCTGTGTATATGAATTTGCCATTTTCACAAACAGGAAGCATTTCTGTTAAAATGTTAATCTGCAAGAAAAAGTCTGGAGCTTGGTCAGTGCTATAGAGCTCAACTGAAGGCCAATAATCCAATATATGTATATTGAGGGAGGGAGAGAGGTGGATAAGAAGGAAGAAACCTATCTTTCCCTGGAAAAGAAATAAAAATAGCAGCAAATGTTATCATTTTCAGATTGTTACTAGCAACAGGCAGACGTGATCCAAATAACAAGTGAATGACTGCATACACTGGTGCAAGATAAAGACCCCAGATAGGAATTTGATTAAGTATTATTATCAGTCACCATACAGAGAATGGCAGCCAGCCAGCAGAGCATTCACTTTTCTGTCTACCTCTGCTTCTGGCTGACTGCTTATGCAGGTTGTCATAAAGGTAACCTAGAGATAGGACTGAACATCAGATATAAGTCGTCATTTTCCCCATACTCTCATTGTTGGAGAGACAAAATTAGTCTGGCAGCTTAAACTATTTTGCTTTTTTGTTTTTTTGATTTCTTAGATTTTTTATTATTACCATTCCTACTTCTAAATGTTGAGATTTACATCCTGTATAAACTTCTTCATACCTACCATGTGACCTTTCTGACACATAAAAGGAAAGTCCTTGATACTGGAGTGGGAAAACAAAGTTACTTCTTCTACTCCATCCTTTGACTTTTTATGATACAACTTATCTAAATTTGGATTGTACTCAGCAGTTTGTATTATGGACAGAATTTTGAGTTATGATGCATTATTTTTCTGATGTCAGTGAAATAAGAAGTGGTAAAAAATATTGGTGAATCCATGTTTCTTCCACTTTCCAATGCATATATCTCTATATATTCTAAAGGAGAAATAAATGCAGATAAGAACAATGGAAGCAGATTGCATTTGTGCAGGAAAAAGGGGAAAGAGTGACCTAGGCTTTGTTTTGGGGATAGTAATGTTACTCAGGTATTGGACTCCATTTGGATTGATCCTGATGTCAGAATATTTACAGGATATTTACAGCAATGTTTGTAATCACAGACAGCTGTAAAACAAAACTATTAAATTATATTCAAATGCATAACCAAAACATAATCCTAAACAATGTGTCCAATGTATGTATTTCCCAAAAATTCTAGATGTACAGCCAAGTATGTGTTCTGTTACCATTAGTTGTTGCTGGAACAATTCAAAAGGTTTTTTTGTTTGTTGGTTTTGTTTTGGTTTTGGTTTACTTTTTGGGGTTTTTTTTGGTTTTTTTTCACAGAATCACAGAATCATTTAGGTTGGAAAAGACCCTTGGCATCATTGTGTCCAACCATTAGCCCTACTCTACAAGTTCACCCCTAGACCATATCCCCCAACACCACATCTAAGTGGCACTTAAACACATCCAGGGATGGATACTCAACCACCTCCCTGGGCAGCCTATTCCAATATCTCACCACTCTTTCTGTGAAGAATTTTTTCCTAATGTCTAGTCTAAACCTGCCTTGTTTCAGCTTGAGGCCATTCCCTCTGGTTCTGTCACTAATTACCTGAGAGAAGAGACCAGCACCAACCTCTCTACAATGTCCTTTCAGGTAGTTGTAGAGAGTGATAAGGTCTCCCCTCAGCCTCCTCTTTCTCAAACTAACCAGACCCAGCTATGTATGCTGCTAGTCGCTAGGCACCTGCCTTTTCTTTAAATATGTTTAGGGGCCCCAAAATAAAAATAAAAAATAAAAAAGGCTTGAATGAGGCAACTTAACACAAAGCAGAGAGACATTTACACACAGGGCTTTGTAAAGCCACCTCTTTTCGCAGGTACCTGGTAATTCTGCAGTAAGATGAGGCTGAGGTAGAGCTCGCTGAAGGCCAATTTCAGATCTTTGATATTTCTGTGCTGGACACGCTCTTCGTGGGACAGGTGGAAGACCGGCTTTCTGCGCCGCTGCAGCGTGGAAACCCCACTGGCTTCTTTCTGGGCATCCAAAGTTGACTGTAACTCAGTCCGAAGAGTAGTAAACCTGCGCTGAGCTTCTGCAAGCTTTTCTGTTGGGAAGGAACAGGAAAAAGTCAGGTGAGGGGAGAGCAACTTGCCTGCTGAGCCCGTAAAAAAGAGCTATACCTTTTCCTCAGCTAAGGTGCCTGCGGGTAGAAAGCACTGCAGGGAATAACCTCCTGCCTGGCTTTCCCCTGCGAACCGTTCAACTCAACAACGCTGCCTGTTTCTCCTTTACGAGGCTTCTTCTCGTTAAAGGTTTTCATGCACTTCTCTGTAAAACATATGTGGTCTCCAAAGAAAGCACCGTCATGTCAGACAGGTCTTAATTAATATAGTCAAAAATCAAGGGGCTTTCCCTTCAGTGCCGGCTACAGCAGCATTAGACACAAACTCAGACCTCCCAGCTCCCACCCCAGACCTGATTTACTGGGGGATGCTCGTTCCAGGAGCCCTTAGGGATGGAAAAAAGCCCAACCTGCCTGTACCTAAAGCAGTACGGGGAGGCAGGGCCAGCCCTTCCCAGGCTGGCAAAGCCACGGCTGGAGGCAGCCAGGCAGAGAAGGTCTCGTCCAAATACCACAGCAGTGACCACGCTGATGTCTACTGCAGCCCACCAAGGAAAGCCGCTCGCCTTTCTCCAACAGAGCCAAGGCACGAAAAGCATTCGGGGGAAAAACCCCGTTAGACAATGTTATGAAGCCTGACAGTTTGTAAGCAAAGCACTTTTCAGATCTGTGCACCCACCGCTACGTGTTTACTATCATTTTATATGACAGTAAGGAAATCAAAGGGAAAAAAAAAAACCCCAACAAAACCACACACTTCAAATATGACAAATATTTGGAGCTCAGAGAGAGAAGCAACCCCTCTGCCAAGCTCCCATTGACAGACAAACACAGCTTCAGCTTTGATCAGGAGTTACAACACTACTAGCTGATGTGCATGATCCACTGTAATAATTTATCCCCCTTTTCCTCAGTTTAGGCCGCGCAGGTTAGAAGCATTGCCTCATTATCTACTGATTAAAGGCACAGTCAAGCAGAATTTAGATATCATTTTGATGTGTTTTCAGAACAAGTCAGTCTCTCTTCCTCACATCTCAAGTATGAAAAAGGTGTTCCTTTAAACATGCTGCTTTATGTACTTTCAGAAAACAATCTTTTCGGCTAAATACCAAGCTTTTTATGCTAAAACCAGCATAACTGACATCATTCTTTTTCTCTTTGTTCTGTACAACTAGTTCTTTCCAGCCCTCCCTCCCGGCTTCAGTCACAGCTTTGGCATCCCTGTTGATAAGCCCCATCGCAGCCCATGGCACTGGCGTTGGCTGGGAAGATGCTGAGCAGGTTCCCAGTGTTGGAGCAGAGAGCCAGGAGCTGGAACAACCTCCATCCCACAGGACACACAACTCTGCACCATGAACCATGGGGCCCCAAGGTCCCTCTGTGACCTGTCAGTCTGACAGTCTCCTGGCTGTCAATTTAATTCTCTTCATTAGTATCTTACATAACAACTTACTGGTAATTCTCAATTGTTCCCCCTCAGAAACAGGATTTACTCTTCTGGGAGCAATCACGACCTTTTCCTCAGTCTTATTCAAGCCTGGTTAATTTTAAGAGTAAAACTCCTCTGTAAATAATTTTACAGTGTTCTGAATATTTTCCAGGAGAATGTCTTTCCAAACAGAAAATAGGATCAATATAGAAAAATCAACTACTGAAGGGCTCTGTAACTTTGACTACAAACTTCAATAAAGTAAAAGGTTTTTAAAAGACAGGAAAGGAAAACTCCTCTCTGACAACTTCTACAGCTACAAGGACTTTATCAAATTGAGGCAATGCACCTGCCAGTGAGAATTGTCTGCCCTCAGCCTACAACCACATAATATTTAAGACACCCAAGGTCAGACTGCAAAAACAATAACTTCTCCCCACTTTGGGAACTCTCCTGGGAAGAAGTAACTGGTATGTGTTAGAGTAGCCATTAAAATCAAAAGTCTTAGAAATAAACCTCACAAGTTCACCCTCTATATTCAAAACATCAATATTAAACCATCTGTGTTACACTGAGATTTCTTTTGGATCACATTATTAAATACAGAACAGTTTAAATTTACATCTTCCAGTTGAAGGCACTGTTCCATTGTCCCTATGCCCAGAAAAATCTTTATAAAAATCAGCCTAATAACAGAAAAGACAAAATAACAAAAAACAACAATAGTTATGAAACTGCTGCTGCAATTTTCACATCTTTTTGCAAAGCAACACCCATAAAAAGGCGTCATCTCCAAACGCGAACTTTCTTCTTAATTATGCACTGATGAAAAGACTCTCCTTTATGAAGCTCCTTCTCATTAAAGGTTTTAATGCACTGCTGAAAAGTCACATGCTGCCTTCTATACAGCCCCCTCCATCCACGGGGAAGGGCTGCAGTCCTCTGAGGATGAGGCTTTAAAGCCAACTGACCCAGTCCTATATGGACCTGCCCCTCCAGAGAAACAGCAGTCCTGTCACCACCTCCTGCCCTCTCTCCTGCACCGACTCCAGTTAACCAGCTCGTAAATCATTTCACCTTGTTAAGGTATGATTTTTATTACCAAAATTCGCGGCCGAAGCAAAATAAGAGAAAAACGTGTGCTGCTATTCTTAAAAACCTCCAACAGAATTGCTTAGGGAAATGGCAAAGAGGAGAAACTTAACTTCTCAGTTTGCAACATACTCCAAAACAATTGAAAAGACACTCGCCACTATCACTACCTTAGCACTCTGAAAAGTGACTTAAAAAAACCCCGAACATATGCCACTCAAGAGTGAGAAAAAAGCAGCATACAGGTAAAAACTGGAACCACTCCTGTTGTGTGGCAGCATTTTGCATGACCTGATGCCCACTGAGTTCTCAGGTCAAGGGTAATCTCATGGCAAAGACTAAGGAGAAAGTTAAAACCAACAGAGGCAGACTTCAATAAAAGCCCGTGAAACAACGAAGTAGCTTTGCCCCCAAAATTCCTTCTAGATCCTGACTAAAACCCACCACTGAGTTACCATCTCCACTATGCAACTGCGAGTTGGTTTTGACTGTTTTCCAAAGCTCAAACATAAGGATCATAAAACCCCCCAACGTATCACACCAAGGAGCCAGTAAAATTTCCCCCCAGCATTCCAGTTTACACGGTCATGGTGTGATCAAAACCAGTCTCACCAGAGGTAACTGAACAGCCCATACCTGCTTGCAGCTACCTGGCCCTGGGCATTTCAGGCAGGCTCTTTTAGCACTCCTTTTTTTCCTACTTGTACATATTATCCTCAACAACTCGCTCACCAAATTAAAGCCACAGCTTCCTACAAATAATAAAACCAGCTCCCTAAATTAACCACAAAAATGTTACTAGCTAAACAGGAGGCCAAGCAGATGCTGATGATGCTAACTTCAAAATAGAACATACCTCTCCCCTAGAAAATCCCAAATGCAAACCCAAACTGGACACAAATAAAATTTTATCACTTGAGTAGGTATTTGTCTACTGGAACAATCCGAAAATTTTACTGCTATTCTTTTTAATTTCAACTGAATATAGATTTTCTTAAGAGTAGTCCAATTAATTACAAACTGTTCATCAAACCAGATTTTGTTAATGGCTGTTTTCCTTCCTACTGAGCTGGGATGATAGTCTGGGGAATTAAGGCTACGTTTGAGGAGAGCCAACAACCTGAGCACACAGTAAAAAAAAGGCCAAGGCATTTTGCAGCAGGTGCTAAAACCCCAACTGCTCTGGGGAGGAGCTAGGTTCTGGGAGCAGCCCAACCTGAGAGGACAGGGTTGTCCATGCTGTGGCCATTAGATCAGAAATTAGGAAGAAGTTCTTCACTATGAGGGTGGTGAGACACTGACCTCTCCCTGGAAGCGTTCAAGGCCAGGTTGGATGGGGCTTTGAGCAACCTGCTCTAGTGGGAGGTGTCCCTGCAAATGGCAGGGTTGGAACAAGATAATCTTTACTGCCCCTTCCAACCCAAACCAGTGTATGATTCTATAATCTCTGGCAATGCTCACTAAGGATCCCCCAGTGCAGGGAAAGACAGTGAGGAAATGAAGCAGAGATCAACAGAAAGCTTAGCTTTCTTGAAAATGGACAATATTTATCGTGGTGAAGACAAGTGTTTAATAAGTCATATACTAAGCCTATAATAAATGGGATGCACCAGGTCATAATCCAAGGCAGAACACGCCTGGAATTACAATAGGGTCCGACATGACAAATTTCTGACATGATCAAGAAGAGGAAGCACTGATGGAACATTTCTTGACGCAGCTTAACGTTAATAACCCTAATAAAGGGTTCCCGTGTTATTAAAGACACGTCACTCTTCTGCAAATAAAAGACTTATTCGAAGCTGATTTATCACAAGAGATTTTCAAATTACATGTATTCTCTCCTACAATTTTTTTTTGAACTGACAGCAATTTGAAAAAAAAAAACAACCTATCCTGTATTATTAATGCCATTTTAAACAATGCTGGAACGGGTACGTGTATGTGGGTGCACGTGTGCTAGCAGGTCCTCATTAGGGAAAATTATTATCTGTATTGTGCATCTCAGTTGACAGAACTTTCTCCACAGAGTCTAGCTCGTCGTACACAGGATCTGATATAACTAGAAAAGTTTCTGAGCATGTAAGGCTTACCTCAGACCTGGGAAAGAAATAGAAGATCTCACGGAATTGGGTACATGTGAATTGCAGGTAGAAAAATGACTGTGAAGCGTAAAACCCAGCTGGCCTAACAAAACATATAGCTCCTTCCTTTAAAGTCCCTCTTGCCCTTGTCTGACACCAGCTCTGGCTGTGGCAAAACCCCACAGGGTAGCAAAATCCCTCCAGGGAGGACAGCAGCCCCAAAAGCGATTGACTTCCCGCAATGGAAGCTGAACAGAGGCAAGCTGCAGGGCACAGTTACAGCATCTATTATCCTTTCAGCTATTCTCTCATGCTCACAGCCCAGATTCTGCTAGCAATAAAGTCATTGCCTGATGGTGATTAAAAATATTTTGCACAATTCCATTTTGTCTTTGTTATGGGATTAAAATCAGAAGTAGAAAAGGCTACTAGTGCCGCAAATAGCGCCGAGTCAAAAAAAATCGAGAAGTTAAGAGAAAGTAGAGCAGAAGTCAAGGCATCATTGTATCCATACCGAAACCCTTTTCTAGCTGAAAACCCATTTGAAAACTTACCTAAAAGAGGCTGAAGATCAGATGAAGCGTAACAGTGAGTGGAACTGAAGCACACTATTATTAAGCCTTTTGTAGCGATATTACAGGGCGAATTTCCAATTAGCCTAAGCTAAAGTTGATTTTCAAAACACAGGATGGGAAAACAAACTTTCTCAGGGAAAACAACAAAAAATAGCTCTTCGACATATGACCCCTAGGAATCCCTACTCTTACCACAATTACATTTTTACTCAATTCACTAAACAGGATTTTCTATACAGCCAATGATAAACTGCTACCATCTGATCCACTCCAGAAAGTTGAAAGAGTCTATGTAACGGTGAAGAGCTTAAAAACTTGTTGGACACATCAGGATGGTCAAGTCACCCTACACAGACAAGTCCATGACAGCTACTCCTGCTCAAGCTCAGGAAACACCAACCAGGGAGCTCAGCACGCCTAAAACACACACAGGAGACTGTCACTGTGGACAGGCTGAGAGACTGTGCCCTATGTGTAAGCTAGCACTTAAGAGCATCTTCATAAAGCTAAGCAGGATGCTATTGCGAAGCAATGAAATCACCTGCCCTCCTTTCTCCCTCTGGTTCAAATACCATGTTTTAACTCCACATCTGTGAGTAAACCAGAGCAGCCTCCCATAGAAGCCTGATGGTAGACCTGCGTGACCACTGTGGTTATTCTGAAAGTCTGGGAGCTTCAGACTCTCTTTGTGGTGCTGTATGTTCTACAAATATACCCAGAAAAGCACCTTACCTGAATAGAAAATGTTGATTTTGGCAAGTTCTTTCTCACAGGTTTGGAAGAACTTCTCTTCAAACGTGGCAAAACACCTTTTCACCGTGTCTTCATCTGTGTCTATAAAACAACAAACAAACAAACAAACGAGTTGTAACAGAGGAACATAGGAACAATTTTCTAAGAAGCTGCCATGGAAATACTTTTCCAGAGTAAATCCATTTTCTTTGTCACGCAGAACAGAGCAATCAAGTCCAAAGGGTTCTGAGGGAATCCACATTTGGCTGTAAAAGGAACTGCGCCAAGACAGAGGGGAAGAACTCATATTAGCGGTAACTGCACCTTGACCAAAGTTCCCATCATCATTTTTGATCCTTCAGGTCCTACTGCAGATATCATATGCTTCATTTCCACTTCCTAACCAAGCTTGTGTGACTGTACCTGTAGGGCCATCCTGGGTCACAAATGCTCTTTATACCTACAGGAACTTTTTTTTTTAAAGGCATCTCACCAGACTTCAGAGTCAAATCCACAGATACAGTTCCTGAATTTTCATGCAGTCTTACTGACTGAAAAGGTCAGCATCATTACAAATAAAATTTTATTATGGTCTTAATAATGTCAAGAAATAGGTATCGACATACGTGCTATTAAATTGAGAAGATGAGTGTCAACAGAAAAGTTTCAGTCACTTAGCAGATAAGCTGTAACCAAGAAATCTTTTAGCATTAATTCCTAGGTAAAGACAACCCCAAAGTGGCATTATTCAATATTTATTTATATATTTAAATATAAACTTTTAACACTTAGAATTTCCTGATTTTTATGTGTATGGTGCTAATAAAAACCTACAGATGCTTTAGCAATGTTTGTGAGGGTTTGTATGGAAAGAGCAAATAACACAAGACTTCAGGGGTAAAGTTGGAAGCCGTCTGTCTTCTTTTGGAGTTTCATGATGCTTTAAAGAGTAAAACAGAAAAAAAACCCAAACAAAACCCAAAACCAAACATAGTTCTGCACACAGAATCACAGAATGGTAGGGGTTGGTAGGGACCTCTGGAGATCATCTCCTCCAACCCCCCTGGCTCCAGCAGGGTCACCCAGAGCAGGTTGTCTGGGATAGTGTCCAGGTGGGCTTGGAGTATCTCCAGAGAAGGAGACTCCACAACCTCTGGGCAGCCTGTTCCAGGGTTCTGCCATCCTTAAAGTAAATTTTTTCCTTTTTATCTTTTTTGGATTTTTCTGCACGGATAACTGGTGTTTACAATTCCACCATCCCAGGGCTTGTAGAAAAGAATTCACCAGGGCTCCAAAGGCCGTTCCAAACTCCAAGTTTTGGCTCCCGGGGTCCCTCTATTATCTGACAATTATACTTTCAGATCTGCGGCTACTCCCAAGGACGAGAGCTCCCTCCCTTGTACAAACATACCCTGAAATGACAGGGCTCCAGCTCTTCTTCGCTGCAGAAAAGCTGCGGCAGCCCTGAGGTGTCATTACGGCCCGGCTCGAGGTTACGGGCCTGACCTAGAGTTTGCAGAACCGAACGCGCGCGTGCCTCAACCACTCCTGCTCGGCTCGCTGCCTTAACACAGATCCCGCTTCGCGGGCAGCCCAAAACACCAGGAGGACAGAAAATAACTCTGCTTTGGGGCTGGGAACTTCTAACAGCAGTCAGAGCAGTTGCAACATTGTACCCTGGGGCCTTACCAGTCAAGGCCAATCTCAACTTGCCTTGGAGAGGCTTAATCCTTGACCCAACAGCCGCTAGCGCGGGCAGGCGAAGCACAAACAGGCGGGTGAAGCAATAGAAATTGCTGTGCGATACTTAATACGCAGAGATTTTCTTCATTAGCTGCCTGAAACTTTTCAAATAACAGTCATTGAGCAGTATCAAAAGAGGGCTGACTCCTAAAGGACCCGAAGGGCAAATTCTTCAGCCCAAAGAGTTTGCACATCTCTAGTGGAAAATACCCAGAGACGCTTTCTGACACGGGGCAATCATCCTCTCTTGCCTCTAAAAATAAGTCATGTAGAAATAAAAGCACCCAGGCTCACTGCTTTCCTGCTTCAGAAACACTGAAGCACTTCTGTCATCACTCGTTTCTAGGCTTCGGTAAGTTCATGGACCAAAAGAAAAAACAATCAAGTTATTAAACTTCAGTCACTGGAACTATTCAAGAATAAGAATAAGAAAATCATCAGGAAGCAGTGCATACTTTTTGCCCATAAAGTCAACCATGAATATTTCTATGAAATCAAAATATCACCTTTTAGGATAGCAAAAAAAAAATTATCAGCAAAGCAACATAGTGTTAAACTAACATAATCAGTGCCAAATGAATTAATAAATATCTTGGTTTGTACGAACCGCTTCAGGAAATTATAACTGTGTTAAACAGCCTGACTACATCTGAAGTCTAGAAGAGGAAAATGGGCTTTAAGACTCAAACCAACCACTGCTGAAGACCTTCCAAAAACCTTGAGATTAGGAATTCAGGTCTCTATTTCAAACTCAAAACATCGCTGACTCAGAGGAAAGCAAGTTCTATATAAACTATTCAAAATCCTTCTCCAAATGTCAAACACCTCCTTCTAAAAGATATTTTGCAGACCATGGTGGATGCCAACTTTAAAAAAAAAAAATTAAAAAAAAAATAGAAAAATCAGGCTGCTCTGTGAAGAAAAGGTTTCCCTTTGGTCGCATTCCCTCTGCAGTTCACTCACTTAGCTGCAATAATAGACAAGTGCTGCCAAGGCTACTGCCTTTATTTATTTATTTCCCCCTCCCCCCCCCCCAAGGCTAGGACAGGACAATGTTTTTTTGCCATGAGAAAAATCACAGTGCCAGAAACCGGCCTTGGATTCAGAAGCTCCATGACAACATAAGCTGTTTTTAAAAGGCATCCAGCCATCGCTGCCAAGGAGGGCCAGCGGTAACCTTCCTTTTGTTCTTTTTCTATAGCCCTAATACTCCATTTACCCCAAGCTCCACGAAGTTGCCACGAGCAAGGCTGCCAAGAAGATAGTCTGATCAATTTTACAGCTTCCTGACCTCCTCTTCCTATGCAGTTACCTGCTGGGAATACAAAACACGGCAGGACTGAAAGGCTCTTGCTTTTCCTTGCAAAGCCAACCAGCGACCTGGATGTACTCCCGTCACCACACTTTGCAGTTTGCAGAGAGTTCAGACACTGGCACACCTAAAATAGAACTTGAAGTTGAAAAATTAACGTGGAAATTACATTCCCATGCTGTCCCGAGCACTCAGTCCTCAGTGCAGCTCTAAACTGGTGTCTAACTTCTCATTTTCTGCAGCTGTAGAATAGAACTCTGCTTACTCACTTCCATGCAAGAAAACACACAGGCAAAGTTTTACTTGTTATAGCAGTGCCCTCTAAAAGTTTATCATTAATAAATAAAGAAATCCTTCGGTCTTGAGCATGCTGAAGTCTAAGGGGCATTTAATTAAAAAATATTAATTAGCTTTGCGGTGAGACCAGCACAGGTGTAGTTCTCTGAATCACTTGTTTGCCACAAAACTGTTTTATCTCAGTAAGGTTATTTCAGCTCTTCAGCTAGAGAGGAATTTTATTTATTAGGAGGACTAAGCCATCTATTAAAAAAAAAAACCAAAGAAAAAGCCAAACTCACATTCGTATTAAACACATCAAAACACACTGAAGACAGTCAGCATCATTTTGAATACACTAAACTTTTTGCATATTCCACACCCAGCCCTCAGCCTCTTGCTAACTAAAAGCCCTGTAGACAGGGCTCAGATAGCTCTGCGACAACAGAACTGTACTCTGGAAAATTAAGAAGAATTAAAAGACAGTTTTCTTGTTCCCAGGTCTATAAAGATGGTAACTGCTTATATTTCTAGGACTGCAATAAGAATTTGCATATTCTGCTT
>WTSP01007712.1:30475-64870 GCA_025331215.1 Actenoides lindsayi
TAAACCTCCCTTGTTTCAGCTTGAGGCCATTCCCTCTGGTTCTGTCACTGATTACCTGAGAGAAGAGACCAGCACCAGCCTCTCTACAACATCCTTTCAGGTAGTTGTAGAGAGTGATAAGGTTTACCCTCAGCCTCCTCTTCCTCAAACTAAACAGACCCAGCTAACACATCACCTAGCATGTGGTGTTAGCATCTTGTTTAATACTACTAAAGACATGACCTGCAAATTGTCCTTTGAATACCCTCAAACTCCGTATCTCTCCTCCTGAGCAGCTCTATTAGCACTGGAAGGTGGACAACAAACTCTTTCCCCACAAATGTGGTCTAAATACACGCCACCTCTACAGCAACCAGCAACACAGATTTAACAGCAACAGCCCATATTCGTGTATGTAAAATATTCACAACATGAAGTTTCAAGCAGTCAACTTTGGCAACTATTAAACGACGTTCCACAGAGGTGATGGTGTAACCAGGCAAGCTGTACTGAAAAAAAAAAAAAAAGATTTGTAACATTGTAAAGAGATTTTTATAATTTTCAATAATTACTTTTTATTTTGAGTGGTAAAATGTTTGCCAAGACAAGTGTCTTGTGAAGCGCGTCCTACTGCCCTAGATTCCTCTCTGAAAATTGTAATTATTTTGTTATAGTAAAACAGTTACTTCATTTTCAGAGCCTGACATTGCAACACTGTCAAAAGACGTAAGCCGATAAGATAATCCAGTGCCACCAACTAGAAAACCCAACTTCCTTTACCAAGTCTTTAAGAAAGCCTCAGTGAAACAACTTCTACATCATGATGCTCATTAAGGAGACAGCGATGGGCTGGCTCCAACACCACCGAAAGACAGAAAAGCTCTGGCTGTTGTGAAGTGTTTGTGCCTCTTGGCTGCTATCCACAAGCCTACGGGTAACCAGAGCTCACCAAAACCAATGTAAGAAGTCAAGGGCAGAAAAGCCATAAATGGGAATGGAGAATTAGGTTCTACATCAGGCTAAGCACTACACCCTCATGGTATTGTGCTCTAGTCTAAGGGAAACACCAAACTATATACACTGTAAGCAACACCTGCCCAGATGTTTATCAGGACACATTACTGTGCTGAGGAAGGAGGCAAACCTCTCTATTTCTGTGGTAAGTCTGGGATGGAGGAAAAGGCCTTTCCCAAGAGGTGGGAAGGGGAAATCACAGAGGCAGGTTTTTATGTAAGTAATCTCTCCAGAGAGATCAGTTTCTAAAAAACCAGAAAGTCTCACTTTCTAAGAGCGAGAGTTCTTGCAAACTCTCCTGCTTTTTTTTTTTTTTGCACACACAGACTCGTTAATGGATTCTCCATCTGCACTCACAATTGCTCTTAACATTTGCACAGCCCGAAACAAAGATGTTCTCGGCGAGCTGCAGTCCTCTTCTGGCAACTTTCAGAAATGAAATGCCAAATCAGGCTGGTGACATCTTTGACCCGTGACAGCAGTGCAGGTCCTTGGAAGGAAATTCCTAGATGAAATGGATAAGGTGCTATCAAACCCTGTCAGTTTTGCTATCGCTCAGGAGAAGAACTGCATCAGCGAGACAAAAGCGACAGAGAATTCAGTCCCAGGACATGGGATAGAATGGATAAGGGGTGGAGGGTTAGGGCTGCAGGAGCAGTGGTGGCTTCAGGAACACAACCCCAGTGGCACCTGCGGGCAGCACGTACTGTAAGAAGAGACTGCAAAGCCAGCCCTGCTCCTAGATCTCCCCGATTCCCACAGCTGGGAAATGGGAAAGGAGCTTCCTTTTGCAAATGAAACACTATTCTGTAATCTATAAATAAATAATCACTTCACGGGTCACTTTCCTCTCTATTTTACCTGCTTGCTGCTCAGTTCTCTCGCATCCTGATGCGATTACCCACCGATGGTGGTGGGTAATTCACTTTTAAGCTCAGGACACACAAATAGGCGTCGTGAATGCAGAAGACTTTCTAACAGAGGCCACTCTCCCATCCGTGGGATGTTTTGCTATCGTTTCCATCAAAACAATATCCTTACTGCTACAGTAGGTCCCTGTGGGCTGTACTCAACTCCGGCAAAGATGCTCTGCATGCACAGCAGCCAGTGAGGAGCAGCAGGCAGCTGAAGAGCACGGATACAGCAATCTCCCCTTTTACCTTCCAGTGTTATCCCACCCTGGCAAGTCCCGACTTCCGTCTCAGGCTGGGAAGACTGCTGATACTTTGTATGAGACGTTGTTAGGAGAGCTACAGGCATCCTCCCCAAGATACCAGGCATCAGGATGCAGTTGCAGTCCTCTAATGCTCGCTATTGTCTCTGCTCCCACTTGTTTTAAATTCCTGCGGGATACTGACATATTTCAATGGTGTTTTAATAATAGCCTAATAATTGCTCCAGACAATAACTTACATTGTATTGAGACCTCGCCTGTTGGGGGTGGGTGGATAGAAGGGTTGCCTTGGTAACAAGGAAAAAAAACTCCTGTGGCAAATGGAGGCACGAAAGGACGTGAGCTGATCCATTTGCTCCCTCCCGTCGCTCAGAAATCCGTGGGAAACAGTGACACTGGCACAAAAGCGAGGCTCTTCTGGTCACAATGTATAAATAGCACTAAAATCCAACTTATCTGGAGATTTAATTTAGGCTTAAGTAAAGATGTCGATGTGATTCATACAGTAAGGGCCAAAGGTAGCAGACGCTACAAATTTAGTGTGCTATCAGAACTGGTTCTCAATCTCAGTAAGGTGGAAGTTTGGCAGCTGAACAGCTTAAAATTAAGTGCTGGAGACAAGGTATTGAGCTTACTAAATTCAAATGCTCCCAGTTTGTGTCTCCTCTTAGCTCTACTTTGATCAGCTTTCTTTCCAAGAGATCAGTAGTGTAATATACAGCAATTCAGACTCAGGCTTCAAAACATAGCAAGGATTGCTATTGTACGGCTGAAAATACACATGTAAGCTCTACACATTCTTGCATGTGCCCTGCAGAGCAGGAAAAAAATACCTCCTGCCAGTGCAAGCCCCCTAGGTAATCCCTCCACCTTGTTTCTATCCTCCAAGTCCGCAGAGAAACCAGCTGCACATCAGGGAAAAGCCTTCAAAAAGAGGACGATGGTTATTTGCTGACACAATGGCTTGCAGGTTCATGCTCCTCCAAGTCAGGAAGTGAGAGCAGCAGAGAGAGCAGACTGGCAGCCAGCAGCTCGCTCCATCCAAGAGGAGATCATGTTAATGGATATATTAAGGCAAATATGCCCAGGAAATTGCAGAGGCAGAGCCACAGCCGGGCAGCAAAGCCACTACTAAGAAGGCTCCTCCATCACTTTCTCATTCTCTATCTCAAATTAAACGCATTTTGCCAAAGCACAAGAATAAAATTCCAAGCCCACGATGCCTTTTTATGTCCATCTGCCTCTAGGAAACAATCCATGGCTGGACATACTACACGTACCAGGAACATCTACGGGGGGAAGCCACAAATTCACACGGCTCTACCTGGTGATGAAACCTAAGCTCATTAGCAAGACTCAGCGTTGACAAAGGAAAAGCAAGAACGTAGTTTCTACACCAGTGATGACTACGAGGCAAAGCTGATTCATCTGTGTGGATGAGAAGGCCCCGCAGAGGCTCTGAAAGCTGAGCAAGGGCGGATGGGGAGCGGGCTGGAGTAGGAAGCATTCTCATGTAGCAGAGGGAGGAGGGAGCTGCTGATGGTGGGTCACCCCTGCACAAAGGCTGCCCCAGCCAGGCACTAACAAGGCAGCTCAAAGGAGGACACAATAGGCAAGAAATGTCTCTGACAGGAGAGAAGCAGGAGGCTCTCAAAGGCGAAGGACAAAGAGCTCCTCTTCAAAGGAAAATGGCACAAGCTGATAAGATGGATGCCTTCCAGCACACGCTTTCTTCCCAGCAGCCAAGTAAAGGGGTTGGGCTTTCTTTAGTATTGCCTTTGGAAAAGGGATCAGAATATGGGTATTTAAAAGCGTGTTCTGGCACAGACCCAGTTTCCTTGCCAGCAAGATTTTCAACCTCTAACACTGAGCAAAATCCTGCTAATTGCAGAATTGTTCTTTCTTCAAAGAGTCACTCCTACAAAGCTTTACAAAAGAAGAGATGTCAGCTGAGGCCAGTACTATTTGTTTATTCTGTAAAATACTTAGTGACAGAAATATAAACCTACAGGGATGAGAAAAGAAACAACATTCAGTACTAACTCCAGAGACCTCTTTGAATTTCACATTCCAGGCCACCTGCAGAAAGCTGAATTGAGAAGCCATTAGCTTCCAACGTGAGCTGGAAACACGGCACCGACAGAGGAGAAAAGGAAAATGGGGATCAGGAAAGGGCTGGAAAGGTGGAAATCCCATGTGACATCCTCATCGTGTTCTGCTGCATATCACAGGACACCAGACCACCTCAAAAATGGAAGCGACTGGCTCCTCTGTTATCAGAAGCATTTATCCAGTGCATTCTCAAACCTGGGAAGGAAGCAGACAGATGATACTGCAATTTAGCTCAGCCATCCAAATTGGTTAACCAAATCTAGAGATATGACTAAAAAGCCTAGTTTATCTACAGTAACTACGTGAGGATTTTTTTCCTGCCAGACAACTGAGGGGAAAAGAAACCCAAAACTTAAAGCAGTCTTGTTATTCATGTTTCAAGATAAGACCTTCAGCCAATCATCTCCATCTTTTGCATCCATATTCTTAAATTATAGATGCAAGAGTGAGGGTCCCATAGGAAACGGGCATTTCTTCAGTTAAATGGGTTTGATTTCAAAATAATCCAAATAATCTTTTCAATACCATTCAATATTATCCTTTCAGCATCCCAATCAAGCAAACGGACACGGAGCACGAGACCACTTAGAATAAATTCCTGAAGACAGATATACATACAGTAACTTCTTAAAACAACCAGCCAAACCAAACCAAACTATAAACTGAGAATAGTTGAGACCAGTCCTCAAAGGAAGGGAATAGAAGAGAGGTATCAGGACTGTGAGAAAGTATCGTGGATATTAAGCATATCATAATGAGGGGGGAAAAAAAAGGTTTAAAAGCACAACACAATCTTTTAATAGGTTCAAAACTAAGTTGACATTACTAAGCACATTAAACATAAGCAAAAAAGCCAGGACATTAGAATATAGGAGTAGCATGGTAAGCTTAACCAATTATGCTTTTGCAACAAGAACAAAGCATGCTGCAAGACAGTCTGAAGCAAAACCAGGACCCCCAAGGAAGCAACACCAGTTTCTTGACTACTAAGCGATGGAGCAAAATGGACAGAGGGACAGAAATGCTTATTTAGGAAAGAATCTATGCTAAAAGCTTTGTCTTTTCCATGGCAGTGTTATACCTCTACATAAAAATGGTGAAGGATTGGCATCCAGTTGATTCACTTATGAAATTTAACAAGATTTGCCTTGGGGTTTTGTTTGTTTTCTTAAAGCAGTATTATTTAAGGTCAGGTGCTCAAAAAAAAAAAAAAAAGTAGATTATGAAAAAAAAACAACAAAAAAATCACCAAAAAATGGAGGGGAAAAAAAAGAATACAGTGCTCTGAGCTGGAAAACACACCATGAGCAAATACTATAACTCCCACTCCTTGTTTGCAAATAAACTTGTATTACATACTTCAGGCAAATACAATTAACAACAAACCTGGCAAGGAGCTCTAGGTAAGCAGATGTCTGAACTGGTTACTTCTGAAAACACAGCCATTAAAAACAAACCGGTAAAACCACCAGTCAGACCTTCCCACCTCCACATGGCAGCTCTTTGCCCCAGTCCACTCCACTTGCAGCGGGATTTCCAAAGCTCACAGGAACAGCGACCCCCACACTAGCACTGGGAGTCACTGCAGAGGCTGCCCAGTTCCCTACCAGATAAATCATCTGCCTCATCTGGAACCCCTCTGCTGGGAGGCCAGGCTGAGAGAGTTGGGCTTGTTCAGCCTGGAGAAGAGAAGGCTCCATGGAGACCTTATCGTGGCCTTTCAGTACTTCAAGGGGCCTGTCAGAAAGATGGGGACAGACTTTTTAGCCGGTCCTGCTGTGACAGGACAAGAAGTGGTGGTTTTAAACTAAAAGGGGGAGTTTTAGAAGAAAAGGAAGACATTTTATTACAGTGAGGATGGTGAAACACTGGCCTAGGTTGCCCAGAGAGGTAGTAGATGCCCCATCCCTGGAAACATTCTTAGATGAAGCCCTTGTCTGCCCCTATCTAGTTGTACCTTCTTTGAGCATGGCCTTGGACTAATGACCTCCAGGGAGCTCTTCACCTACATTACTCTATGAAGCTGCAAGGACCATTTTTCATCGTGGAAAATGTAATCACATGCAAAATCTCAAAATGAAATTAAAGAAAACCCCAACAAACAAAACCAACAAACATTCCTGGAGGTTGGATAGTTTACCTACTGGCTTTTTACTCATGTCAAAAACCTAATAGATGCAATGGGCTGTGGATACAGGTTTCATACTCTAGTTTTAATCTGCTGAGAAGAAACTGACTTTATGTAGAGGTTTAAAAAAAGAAAAAGGATATACCTCATGCTCTGTGACTTCTCTCAAAGTAATGAAACACAGGAAAAAAGGAGAAAGGTACCATTTGAGAGGTCTCAAAGATACTTAAAGCGGTACAAGTACTTCTCTTTTTCCCTAATCTCCCTTCTGTGGTAGCTTCTCCACATACTTCAGTACCTGCAGAAAGAAAAAGGAGCAAGCCACCTTTAAAAATGTTACTCTGTTGATCAGAAAAAGGATTTGGAGTAGCACTGCAGTCACGAACTGTGTATCAGTGTTGTTTTCCAAGTCAAACTGCATTTGCTTCACTTCAAAGTGTCTCATCCAAACAGGGGAGTCCCACGGGGGAAGAAAAATCGGTTCATTTAGGATGGAAACTTGTAGCTCAGAAACCTTAAGCTGAAGGTTTTAAGTCCTAATCAGTCTAATGATTGAGAATGGTTATGTACAGCACCGGGCTTGAAAGGACTAAAATCCCCTTGTATGGAAGGGTGGTTTCTTGTCAGGGTGAGCGTTAAGGTGCTTCGCTCATGGGCAGCGTTAGGCAGAGCTGCAGGCAGAGCACGTTGGCATGCTTGGGGCAAGGCTGAATTCTCACCACTCAGGACAGAAAAGCTTTGCTGGGGCACTGAAACACACGTGGGATTGAGGTAACTGTGCGTGGAACCGGACAGGCTTCACCAGCCTATTTGCAAGGCTGTGCAGAAAGTCATAATCTAATGGCTTTGCTTTACGGAAACAAACCCCTCCTATATTTTGAAGTAATTATCTAAATGAATGATCTTGAAATACATTATTATCCTTAATACATTATTACCCTTAAGCCTGTGTTTATAGTAGTCAGACTTAAAACAGCACCTATGGCAATCTTGGCTAAGTCCATCTCTTAAAGCCTAAAATTATAGCCCTGGCTGTGCCCAGGGCTGCACCAAACAGTGGAGAGTGAATCCCTGGACACGTATAAACCCAACGCTGCAGAGAAGAGCTCTGACCCAGCTCTGCCCATCGCCCCCCTCTCCATCTGAAACCTTCTTTTCCAGCGATTTTTCTGTTTCAAAACTGGTTTGATTAGGAAAAATCTGTTTTAGTAATTGAAATTCTAGCTCAAGTCCCAAGAGGAATGAGAAGCGTGTCTCTCCCTTAGCCTCGTGCTACCCAACAGTGAGAGGCATCTCAGAAAAAAATAAAAAAAAAAATCCCTGAACTTCCATCTAAGATAGAAAGCAGCAGGTGAATCCACACTTCAGAAGCAGGCAAAGCTGCCTCCTCACAGGCTTAGGCTTATTTCATCAGCAAGTCACCCCTGTTGGGTGCTTCTCAACTTCCACTGAGGGCAATAAAGCTTTTTACAAGCTACAAAGTCATGGTGGAAGCCAGCAAAGGGAGGAAATCCAGTCTCTGATCTCACTTTGATTTCTGCAAAAAGTTGGAGTAGCGAGGTGTTTGATGACAAACCTGTGGCACACAGCAGGGAAGTGAAACAGCTCTAAGAAAAGCCGTAATCAATTCTGTGCTTATTAGTCCCAAACCCAATTAGTCTTCTGGAAGTTGTTTGACAGTTGCCAATCCCAAAGTAATCCTTACGTTGAATATTCTTTAACACACTTGTTACCCCCACCCCGTGATGAACTGTTCTGCTGGAGACATTTCCAGACCTCACGTACCCACCACACAGGGCCAGCAAGGCACCAGTCCTGAGGGCTGGAGGCCTCGGGGATAAAAGAAAGGGCACCCACCTCCTGGGGTGCCTGCGATACCACAACTGAAGAGCAGGCTGCCAGTTAAATTGGTTAACACCAAAGACAGGCAACTTCAATTTTATAGCCATCTTGTGACCTCCATCTGCACCCTACAGCAGAGCAAACGCTCCACATTTCTACCAGCAAAACTGAGGCTCTTTGGAGTTAATTTTTGTACCTTCAACCAATAAGGAGGTCCTTACTTTTTAGAGGGAAAAAAAATAAATATATATGGTATCCTGTTTGAAGGTGAGGTAGAAGGGGAGAAAGAAGAACAACTGAGGGCCTTAGTCATGATGAGAAAGACATCTCCAGAGACCACTGGAGGTGAAAAGATAGAAAACCAAGCAGTATTAATGCAAGAATTATGTTAGAAGTCTTGTGAATTTGTAAAACAAGAACTATTTATCCCTTGTGGTTAACAAGGGACAACAAGGCTACAGAAACTGAATATAAACCCCCCAACATTTTGATGTGTGAGAAGAGCAGCAGTAAAGGTCTGGACTGTAAGCAGAGGAAGCTCTGCCAAGAATTCATGTGCCATATGAAGGCTGTAACATCAAGAGTCCCTAAAACCAAAAAGGAAAATGGGAAGGAGAAGGCTTAGCCAAAGCACTACGTTGTAAAGCTGTCATCTTATTATCACAATGTCACAAGTTGGAACAATATATGAGGCATACTGGGAACTATGGGTTTAATTAACTATATTATGGAGGATGCTTCTGATGCTTTCAGAGCACTTGTATAGTTCTAATGTTGTGGCAACGCAGGAAGCATTTCACATCAAAGACTGCACCCTATAAACAAACACTGAATTTGGTATTTATGCAAGTGTTTGAACAGTAGGATGACCCAGGTTAGGAGTCAAAGTAGAACAAAGAAATAGAATTCAGCTGGAGGGAAGAGAGGGGAAGATGCAAAAGAGAGAAAAGGAAAAAAACCCACAAAACCTTGCTTAGATCCAAGGAGTCAGGTAAGGGCTAGGTCCTCCTAGGAACATAAATGTCATGACCACCTCCTCCCCTGCTGTTGGTTTGGCCTTTAACATGTTGACTCAAACCTGTGATAGTTTTTCTAAGTGTCACTGCTCTTTTAACTGCCGAATTAGGGCTGGCACGCAAGAAATCTGCCCAATACCGAGAAGGGAGAAGGAGGTATGAGTGTATGCACGGAGAGACCTTTCCTCCAGAATCCAGTGTCCCCCTGGAATGAATCATGGGGCAACACAAACAGTGTCTTTTCCTGGTCAACCTGTCAGCTGCACTGCGTGACGTACTTGTGCGTTTGGATGAAGCAAAGAGTAGAAGGCCGGGGGAGCCTTGAACATCTAAGTTAGACAAGCCACCCACCCAAGCTATGACCTAAGTGATAAAAGTTCACTAGTTAAAATAACAGCTCTCATACTGAAATGATGCAGCCCAAAAAAAGAGCACCAAATAACTAGGTACGGAGGTTATTCCAGAATTAGTTCTGTACTGAGAGCAGAAACACCTCACTTTATATTTTGCTATAAAAATAGGTAATGTAAAACAGGGTCTAGTCATCAAGGTAGAAAGGATTAAACCCTGGATATCCACAAACTCACAATACAAACACGTATAATAGCTCAGCAAACTAACAGAGCACCACGATGGTATAGGTGTGAACTGGGAATATATCAATCTGGTTTGGCCTTTTTCTAAACCAAAAACAATCTAAGAAGTGTATTGGTGCAAGATGTCTCTGCATGCTTAAATATGCAGCATGCGGGGACTTGTGCCAACACCAGAAATGGGTAAGAGCTTTAATACTTAATAATCTTAAAGGAAAAATTCAGATTAGCCTAAGAGAAGATGTGCTTGCTTCTGATGCTCAAGGAGAGGAAGCTGTTTGAATACTTAACATCACTGTACAGGTGCTGTACAATTGCATCCTACAGACTAAAATACCAAAGCTTTGACTTCTTCAATCCTCTTTTCCAAGGATAGCATCCAGTTCACGGGGTGAAATGTGTTTATTTTCACTGGAACTGCCACAGTGAGTCAGCACCACAAAACCACCACACCAGTTGAGATTCTCATTCGTCAAGCCGCAACTTTCTGTTGAGTTTCCATTTCTTCAGAACCAAGGTTACTGCTGAACTTTGGTCAAGAAAGAGGACATCAGTCAGAAAAGGGCACTAAGTGTTTCTTCTGTAGGAGAAAGACAGGGATTTTTCAAGAAGAGGTAAGGTACGTGTTGTAGCATCCATTGGTTTTGGTACGACACACCTAACAGTCACAGCTTTTCGGTTCAGACCGTGGTTTCCCCACTGCCTCTTAACCAAATCTTCACACTTTTTTCTTTTTTTATTGGATTTGTTTCAAGGTGAGGAAGTTATAACCGAGAAACAGCTCAAACAACCTGTCTCCTTTAAAAACCTCTAGCAGCTTGGACTTCTGTCTTATTTCTGAGTATACCAAGGCTTTATTTGGATCATTCAACTTTTAGAAGCATGGCAAGTGACATTTAATTCATCTTTTATGCAGGTGCATGCCATTCAGGGGATAAAAAGGCAAGCTGAACTTTAACAGCAGCTGGAATATCAGCAGTTTAATGCTGAGTTAGAAACTGAAAAGCTAAACAAACATTCAGGTCTACTATGTTATCTAAATAACAGTCTACTGAGAACCGTTAAAGGGGAGAACAACTAATGCATCAAAGCCAGGAAGCACAAATCATTATCAGCAGCAAAGAGCTACTCAATAGCAAAGAAAAAAAAATTATATATATATATACATTAACATTTCAAAATCTCCCCTGGGCTTAGCTAATTGGTGTGATCAATTCTGGTTTGTTCACAAAAGCCAGGACAGCTAGCCAGAGGGGGGTAAGGAAAGAACTAAGAACAGGAGATGCAACTTTAATGAGCTTTTAAGCAGTTAAGACAACATCCCAATGGAGAGGCAGGTGCAGGGCAGCCCTGGGGACCATCCTCACCCAGTGCAGCTCTCCCACTCGACAAGCAGCTGCAAAGGGCCAGGCAGGAGACGTGGGCCTGCATTCATCTCCCCGTGCGAGTGCCACTGAATGATAACCACCTCTTTCATACAAGTCAGCAGCTTCAAGAAAGATGCTCCCCAAAGCCAGATGCTGCTACCCTGACTGCAGGCAGCTCTCTAGCAAGTGGCTGATTAGACAAGCCAGAAGCACCCGGGCTCACATCATTAAAATAAAGAGCCATAGCAGCTGGTAAGGTCAAACTTGGGCATATTTTGAATATTTAAAGCCCGGCGTGTCACCTCACCTACGTTTTGCCCACAGCATTAAGAGAGAGCTGTTATATTATCAGATGTACGTAATCAGACCAGACAATGGCTATCAGCAGCCCTTCCCTGTGCAATGTCTCACTAAGATGACAAGCAGACTGGCTGGCTAGAGAGACCTGCTTCAGGAATGGAAAGGAGCTGGAGAACCAGTTGGGACAACTGTGGTACTTCAAGTGATGGACAACATCTCACCAGACATGTTGGTATAAAATAATTCACCGTTCTCCAAAGAACTTCCAATAGTACTTAACAAATAACTCCTAAAATACTGGGATTTATTTGAGGAGATATGTGCATTTGATTTCTGAACCGTATTTACAAGATCAGGAAACAACAAAACACTTGGATGTATTCCTTTCAGCACAGGTGACACCAAGACATACAATCCTCTTAAGAAATAGCTGTCTAAAAGCATGGATAAGGGTTCATTACAGCATCCTCCTTCTCACCAGACAGTCTAGGGCAATCCAAACCCAAGGCAGCAAGGTGCTACACACGAACTCTTCACCTGCTTCTCACAGCTGACCATCGTCCTTGTCCCAGTATCACATCCCCAGCACAGCCCTGCAGTCGTTTTCACCCAGTAATTCACAACTGGAGTTGGAAGTACATCTTCAGAGAAGACACACAAATGGATTGTTAGCACGGGAGCATCCTGTTTGCCTGTCTTAGCTGCCAGTACAAAGATGACTTGTTAAAATAAATCTTTACCAGTGAAATTTCAGCTTGGGATAGAAGAAAAAAAAATACAAAACAAAAACAACCAAAAAACCCAACCAAAAACCAAAACAACCAAAACTCAACCAAACAAAAAAACCAAACAAAAAAAACCCAACCAAAAAACCCCAAACCAAATCAGAACCAAAATAAACCTTCTGATTGCAGAAGGTGCTAAATTCAGACCACAAACCATCCCCAAGTAAACCTTGCTGTGCCTGCAGACAGATCCTGTGCCTTGATGGTACTTGGCTGCTTGCCATAAGAGAGGGTAAAATTAATGCACCATTCACAGAAGCAGGGACTGCCACGTGCCCCACCACACTCCTCTTTAATTTAAAGCAAGCAGAGGGGGTGTAACAGTCCCACCCTTTTCATCAATAGCTTCCAGTAACTCTAAAAGAGATCTGAATATATAATATTTTTTTGGTTGCTGTCATTTTGAACAAGCAGATGAAGTTAAAGCCCTTTTTGAGGTGTGAAAGGAGGACTGCATATAAAAAAAGGGACATCTTCAGAGGCTGGCATTGCCAGGACACCGTAGCAACAAGCAAATTCTACAGTTCATACCTGCTCTCGTAGAGCGATGGGCACACCAGTGAAGTAACCACAACACAGGACTCAATGCTTGCAAAAGTCATTTTGCAAGAATCCATAAAGATTTCTTACAGCTGCGGTGCTTTGGCTTGAGAAAGCCAGGAAAATGCTGGTTTCCAAGGGAAACTCAAAGGGTAACCAAATCCTGCTGTACCACTGCAACGAGGCAATTCTGTTCCTGTGTCCAACTGAAATATCCAGAGGATATTTGAAGATCTATTACAATGTCCTAAGAAAAGGACACCAATGAAGCACTTTTGTTCATAAAAGTTACGGCCGTTTTGCCAGCTGCATGACAAGAACTGCCACACCAAGTTAGGCAAACTGGTGTGTTAGCCCAGTAGCTGACAGAATCATTGAGGTTGGAAGAGACCTTTAAGAACATTGACCCAGCACTGCCAGGGCACCGCTAAACCACGTCCCTCAGCACCACATCTACACACACATCTTTGATGCCCCTCCAGGGATGATGGGGACTCCACCACTGCCATAGGCAGCCTGGCCCAGGCCTTGACAACCCTCATAGGGAAGAAATTCTTCCTAATATCCAACCTTACACCTCCCCAGTGCAACTTGTGGCCATCTCCTCTTGTGCTATCACTTGTTCCTTGGGAGAAGAGACCAATCCCACCTGGCTCCAACCTTCTTTCAGGTAGTTGTGGAGAGTGAGAAGGTCTCCCCTGAGCCTCCTTTTCCCCAGGTTAAACCACCTCAGTTCCCTCAACACCATCCAAAAGTGGTTATGCAGGAAAGAATGCAAAGACAAGGCAATGATGTAAATGAAGCTTCCTCCAAATAACCTCTCCTGAAGCAGCTATTTGTGGTTAAGGGACTTTCTGACTTAGTATTTGGAGCTATTTGTCTCCTGTGGAACTGAGTGTGACTCAGTTCCTAGAGCAGGCTTCTCAGAGAAGTTGTGGAGTCTTCTCTGGAGACTTTCAAAACCTGCCCGGACATGATCCTGGGCAATCTGGGTGACCCTGCTTTAGCAGGGAGGTCGAACGAGATGATCTGTAGAGGTCCCTTCCAACTCCTACTGTTCTGTGACTGTGAATTTGTCGAATCCCTTTCTGAGCTCACAAACCCCTATCATCCTCTACACCTATGACAAGAGATGAGTTACTTCTTCTTTTGCTTTGCATCTGCCATCTGCCACTTCCGTTCCATGTCCCCTAGTTCTTGTTGCAGAAGAAAAAGAGTAAACCTTTTATATCTTCTTCATCCCAGAGACCTCCATCAGCTCTCTTATTCAGGGCTGAATCGTGCTAATGAACACAGTCACACAGAAGCCACTCTACACATTCATTACACCACCTTACTTTGCACCTTTTTCCAGCTTTGCTATAAGCCTTTTGAAGCAGGATATACAGGTGGGGAAGAGCAGCAACACCAGAACTGCATCCTGCTGCTCCGAAAATAATACCATCTTTTTCCCAGCAGCCTTGTTTTCCCACAATTTCACTTTTCCAACCCTTCCACCAGCAGTGTCTGCTTCAGGCACCAAGGGCTGCGTGAGCATCAAGACCAGCTCCTGAGCAGAGCTTGGGTACCATCTACAGCTGTGCCTTTCCACACTTCACTACAACCCTACAGGCAACACAATGCCCAAGATGAAACACGTAGCTATTCAATACAAAACACCATCAGCTGAAAAAAAAGACTGTAGATAAATCAGGAGGCACTTCTTTGGTATCCATCTTCATGTACTGTCAGTTTCTAGGGGTCTCATTAAATCACTTGAATGTGCTGTCCTTGATAAAACATCAGCCAAAACTGTGAAAATAATATGCAAGTAAGTTGGTATCGTTTCTTGATCTTAATTTCCACAGTTGGGTAGCTATTATAGCAACATTTTGTTCTTTCCACGGGGATGCGAGAGACAACTTGCATAAAATTCAGGCTCAGATTAATAATCAAAGCGCTGTCGCCATAAAGCAAACAGGCAGAACACTAAACCCACTCCGAATCCTCATGTTTAGTCAATCAAAAGGAAATGAAACACGCGGATTTTGTTAATTATTCACAGACTCCCCAAACACACACACACACACACCTTGAACACTGGGCACATGGGTACAGAGCACTTAGGCATCACAAAGCTGTAGCATCCTCCCAAGTCTACAGCTACACTTCCAAGTGGAGCTCTTGTCTTTTCTGAAATAGCTTCATTTGGCACATAAGAACAACAGAGTTATTAAGAAAATATTCAAATAAGCAACACAGCCCAACATTAAATGTCTCCACCAAACGTGCCTTTTCTGTGCCTCGGGTGCACTAAGCCAAGATCTTTCAGCAGAGCTCTGCTGGTGAATTCAGACAGCAAGGGGAACTCAAGGACACAGCAGACATAGGAAGGCTCTTGCTGGGGTGGGAGACTGCAGCACAGAGCTCTGCAATCAGCCAGCTGTAAAGCTCCAGGTAAATACTTTTACCATAGTGACCTCAGAGGTGAAAAAAATGCAGCAGCAAGTGTTGCATTTAATGCAAGATTACTGTAAATAGTTTATTCCTTTGCAAGGGTATACTAGCTATACAGGCAGGTAACTCTCCCAGCCCTGGTGAGCTTTTCCTTTTCCTAAAACCTGCTTCTCTCTTTCTTCTGTGACTGCTGTTTCAATTCCTCAGTTTCCAAGGAGATAAGAGCACATCTATAACAAAAGACATATCAACAAAAAAAAAAAAGAGAAAAGAAAAGAAAAAGGAAAAACAAAAAAAAACCCCACCCAACCCTGCAACTTCAACCCACACAAACGTCATCCTCACTATCTACCTGTGCCTGGAATCCAGTTGCCATTAAAAGATTTCCTACCTCCTCCTCCTCAAGGATGGATAACAAGAGTACAGTGAAAGCTTTCACGTCTCACTTGCAGAACCAAAAGTAAAGAGAGAAAGCCAAGGCATTAACTAGATTCTTTACTGCAAAAGAGGAAATCCAAACCCATAGCACACATTTTAAGGGTAAAAAGATTTTATTTCCAATGCCAACTCCAACAAGACTGTTGTCCCAACAGATCACTTCCCAGCAAGCACTCAGGCGAAGAGACAGCCCCTCTGAAAGGCATTTGTCATTTGTGACCGCAAAGGACAAGGCAATTAGCTACTCATACCTCTGCCCAACCCCCTTCACAAAGCTATCTGCAGTATCATGAATGGTTTTCTGTATTTCTTAGATGTCCTTCCCCCTCCACTTACCTAGGGTTCGCATTCCAGTACACAACAGAAGTTATTCCCCTCTTCCCTCCTCTCAAATTACTAGCTGCAAAGTTTTACAACATCTGAAGTCTGAGTTAAAGTCTTCACTTTCCAGCACTACTTGTTTCTGTTGGAGCAGCTAGATATAGTCATCCCTTTCTACAACCAGTAGCAGAAGGAACCTTTGTGGCCTTGAGGAGTCATCAAATGCTGCCTGGCTGCCTACCACCGAAGCTGGAAAAGAGGTTCAAGAAAAAGCATTCCGAGTTTATATCTTCCAAACTGAAAAACTTTACAATTATGAAGAGACGGAATTAGATCAATTTTATTTCTTTTAAACACCTCCCACTCCAGCTGCTTTGCAAATGTCAGCCCATTCCTGGCGACCATACCCACAAAACCTGCAGCAGTGCCAGTCTAAGGCCTCTCCTGGCCCTGGAACTCTCCTGCCAGGTATCTTGCATTTTGCAGCCTTACTGAAAGAAACACAACAGCTTCCTGATAAATCCAAGTTTTTCCGTTCTTCGGGTTTGTCCTCAGATATGAGGTCACATTTCTGCCCCCTGACAGCATCAGAGGGCTTGTCCAGACAGTTGTGTGTGCATGTACAGACGCACCAGTACGTACCTGGAGAGAGACACACACATTTTCTTCCAAAGGATGCAACGGGTTAAGTCTTCACAGCCCATTTACAACCACTGCTAAGGCCATCCCTGCTATGTCTTCACCAAAGCCTGCATTTTCTAGGAACATTGCCAAACACAAGTATTTATTGCTTTCCAAGAGAAGAGTTCTTTGAAAGGAATTTCCCTATTTCTGAAGCTGGCTTCCAGGAGGTGTCTCACATTGTGACTTCCCTCCCTTCCCTAAAAGATGGAAAACACAATCACTCTGAAACAGTTAATACTCATGCTTGCTAGCATATGGCAGACTGGTTTCCTAAGGTATTTCTTCTGTTTCTTTTTCCAGTGAAAATTACTCACTTCGTTGGGAATTCCCCATTCTCAGCCCCTTCTGGTATTCTGGAGCCAATTCAAAAGCCTGAGATCCAGAAATAAGCTTTGTTTGCATCTGAGTTGAAGGCATCTTATAGGTATCTATTTCACGCTGGCTTTGACAGAAGGTTTCAGTGACAGCTGTATCAACACCACTGGGATATCCTGGCCATGGATGTAGTCACAATTATAGACAACACTTTTGTTTTGTTTTGAGAACTTGACTTTTCCAGGTCAAAAAGAGAGCTGATGTGACAGTTTAAACCATGGCTCCTTCTGTAAAGTGCACGGTGTTTGAAAAGAAGCAGCTCCCAAGAAGATGACCAGACCAGAGGATGTTTCAGGAAGAAAGTACCCAAGATAGATTATTTTGATGCTTGAACAGCACCATGGATACATGCCCTGTTTCTCAGACAGGTTTTCCCTCCCTACCCTAGGAAACCTGTCTAAGCAGAATGAAAATGCATTTGTCCAGGATCTCCAGCAGTCTCAGAGAAGCTGCAGCCAACACGTAGGATGCTTCCCAAAACCTCCAAACTTGACACTTTTTTTTTTACTGCCCACGTGCCCTGATGATAACACAGCAAATCTAATGCATCCTGAAGAAAGCAAAGCCTGAAGCCCTAGACACGGGAGTGGATATGCATTTCTGCCTTGAATTATGTCAGCCAGAGCAGAGGCAGATGAAGCCAGAAAGGAGTTCTTATCTAAATTAAAGAGAAAGCCTTGAAGCAAGTGGGAAAACTTCACACTTCCTCATGACAAGTCAGATACCTGCATCAGATTCCATCTCCAGTCTCTCTCCATCTTGGGTTTCTGGAAACATATTTGGATGATTCCATAATAATACACCCAAAGGTGGTTTCAAAGTAAAAAAGACTAGAAAATTTTGAGAACACTCTTCCACACTGTGAAAGTCCTCAGGAGTTTGGTACCATGAGCTGAATGAATATCTGAGCCCCTTTGCCTTATAATTTACTGAAGAATATTTATGAAGACATGTCTGGTGAAGGTCTACTTCCAAAGGTCACAGTCAAATGTCATTTCTGGATATCACCTTACCTTTCTTCCCCGATGTTGAGGTTTACAGAGAGTAAACAGTATTTTTACCTCAAGATATTAGTATCTCAGCATTGACAAATTTACTTAAAGATCCTTGAGGTTACCTCTTCCTTGCCTACCCATCAGCCCTGGACATCAGGCAGCAATCTGCCATTACGCTGGAGCAAGCAACACAAAGTTCTGAAACGCTGCACACTCTAAAGGGTCTCCCAGCACCCATGTCCTTCAAATCCTCATACCACACAGCTTCATGGAGCCCACAGACAATGAGATAAGGTTATAAATAGCAGCAGCGTGTCGTAGCTATTTGCCTCCGTGAATTCCACGGTGAATAAGGCTCAGTGACTCAAGGCTAAACAACACTTGATTCAATAGTCATGGGGAAACAGTTTAAAACAAGAAGTGAGACACTGCTTTTCCATCCATACCTAAAAGCCATGCCTCTCTAATCTATCCACAAAGGACAGCTGAAGGACAAGTGAGAAGACTGTGAGTGGCTGCCAGGGTCTCGTCACAGCCAAGTCCCTTGGGCAGGCATTCGGTCGCTCTGCCTCTCTCCATCCCTCCAGCCTCACTGATTTAAACTCAAACTTAAGGGGTTTCCTTCCCGCAGCTGTATTGCCTCGTCGCTAAACCAAAGATCTAAAAAGTTTAGGGCAATCTTTTCTGCAGACATAAAGAGTCCAAATGTCCTTCAAGGACACAGATATTCCTCGCTTACCGTGAAGGGGAAAAGATATAAATAAATAAACCTGCTATCTCCCCAAGGAGCTGTACCCATGACCACTGTAATGATGTGCAAAAGAACCAAAGTTCCCACTAGAGCCACAATTCAACTCCACTCCAATAGTTAATGATTAACTATTTTCCATGTTTAAAGCCTCCTGCCTCACTTTTCTCCCAGCACAGTGCCAAACACGGGCGTTATTGATCCCGTAGATCTCAGGATAAGCACAAACAAGCTAGAACAATAAGACACACTATTACCAACGACACCAAATATAAATTTCAGACTGCATTATGAACACAAGCATTGTTACCTTCTGATCCATTTCTGTGCTGCACGCTGTAATTTACCTTCATTTTGGTTCTGGAGGTAAGCCAGCCAGCCACAACAGCATCACAAAATTACAGAAGGAGCCGAAGCCAGTAGCAGCAATAGCTGTGTTGAAGTGGAGGGCTACAAGACAAACAACCTGCTCGGAGCTCTTCATGTTTAGGGCATCATAAGAGGCATGCTTATACCTGCTGCACGCTCGTATCTTGCAGGTAGAACTTGGAAAATGTTACTACGTGAAAGAGTAACTCAGGGTAATGGTGTTCTGGAGAAGCAGCACCTACCTGGCCTGCTCTGCTAGCACTTCTGAAGATGACCTGGCACACCGACGAGATGGAAATACCCCAGAACAATGATGCAAAGGACCTGAATTACTGAATCAACCGTTAGAAGCACACGGCGTGCACAAGCAGAATAACAAAACTGGTTGTACTTGTGAGCAAAGAAAGCTTAAAGAGCTGAACTTAAGAGCGCAACCCTGGTCCTTACAAAGGTTATCAAACCCACGTCCACAGGGACTCCACAACACTCCTGACTTGATGGTTAAGGACTCCCTGAAGAGCTGAAGTAATTCCTGTGTCATAAACACCAAGGGCTTAGGACACAAAGATGATAAATCCCAGAGAAGGCAAGCTTCAAGACCAGCACTGCTTAGTTTAAGCATGCAGATGTGGGCTTACAAAGATCACAGTTCCCAACCACATCTCACAGCTTTTGCAGATGCTGTGCAGTGTCACATCTTGCAGATGAAAACCACGTTGTGCTGCCAGTTTAAGGCAACATCTTGGTTCCTCAGTTCCAGCACTAACACGGGTTCAGACTTCAGAAGACTTCAACTTCACAGCTGATAGAGAGAACAATGATTTATACCCCTAGAACATGAAGCTTGCTGCAATGAGCTTCATAATGTATGAAGCACAGTGGTATTTTATTTCTGACAAAATTTACTATAATTAAAGTAAATAGGAGTCAAATATAGAGAACTTTTACTCTGTTCTATCAATTAAGTGAAGCAAAATTACTAGGTGGGACACTTAGGTGGACAAATTGGGCAGTTACAGTTCTGAAGCTGGCACCAGAGACAAGACAACAACATTACAGGGCCAGAGATGTTCCGAAGTTAAAGACCACACCAGTTCAGAGGAACAACTTTGCAATAAATACACCAACAGTCATGTCTGCTCTCTATTCACTCACTCGGCCTAGAATTTTACCAGCTGCTTCTCAGGAATAAGCACATAGATTTTTCTGAAGTAGCTCAGCTTGCACAACATCACTGTAAGATAAAAGAAAATTACTTTCTCCTTTTTCACTTCTATTCAATGACTATTTAAGAAAATCCTCTGAAGTAATATTATAAGAATATCAAGAAGAGATAGTAGTTAAATACTGACCAACAAGCAGTTCTTGATTGGAATATTGCATAATTTGTAACAACTCATTCTCTTGAGTCTCATAAGAAAATCCAACAGTGCCTGTGTAGCTGACATGAGTATAGAAGGCCACCAACATCTTAGGGGTAACAATCATAAAACTCTATACAATAAAGTTTTTCAGCATCAGTCAGATGTCCTCAGGCAGGAAGAACAAAACAAGACAGGAGAGACTGCTCCATATTGTCAACTTTCTGACAGCATTTGGTCTCAAAGCACTGGGTCAGAAATGCTGTGTTCCAATCATGTAGAAACCTCTGCAAGATTAGGGAAAAGATAGGTAATTTTTCTTAATGCATTGCTGCACTAATCATTTTACATTGTGTTGTACTACACACAAAGCCACAATTTAATTTTATATATATATATATATGAGTTTTCATCACAGATCTCCACCATAATGAACCTCACCTTTTGTCGCCTTGTGTCGTGTTGCACCTCTAGGCTTATCAAACACAATGGTCAAGACCAGTACCTTGAGTATGTAAGTCTGAACAAGTGGGAATGTTTCCTCACCATAATCTGAGGCAGATTCACAACTAGCCTCAAATACAGGTCTGGCTTAGGGGGGCTAATACACAAAGGAGTTAATGCCAGAATTAACAGCCAGTGCTGGAAAAAGGGGAAAATGTCTAAAAAATGTTGGACTAACCTTCTTAAAGAAAGGCTCTAGAACTTTTTTTGTTCTTTACTTTTCTCCTAAGTGAAACGTTCTTAAATCCTGTCTGCTAGAACTATTTTATGACTAGGTGGGGTGTTTAAAGAAAGCCACAACCTTGTACCCAAATCTCATTTCATCCTCCAAGTCATACCAGCTCCCTGGAGAATGTGCTACTGCCTCAAATTCCTCTGTTTAGCTTTTTTTTTTTTTTCTTCACCCCCTCAAAGCATGAGTGGCCAGAATAAGTGAGGTCAGGCTCCAGTGACCCATCAGGAAAGTACATGAAAGCAGGAGACAAATCTGGGTGATGCTCACTCATCTGTGCCAGCTCTTTAAAGAAAGAATTCCCTTTGTAAAAAAAAAAAAAGAAAGAAAGAAAAAAAGGTACTTTCTATTCTGAGAGCGCATTTGTAAGGTTGAAACAAGAAAAATCAAGAATAAAGAAAACCCTGAAGAGGAAATAAACGGGGAAGACAGAAAACTCCAGATGACACTACCAGGCCTCCCACAAAATGCCTTTGTTCTCTATTTCAGAGACCTCTTCTTAACTACTACAGGAAAATCAACACCTCACTTTGCAGAACAGCCCAAACTCAAATTCATGAGGTTTAAAACGCTATTTGTGTTAGACTTGAAAGAGAAATGTGTGCAAAAATACGTTACAGAATCCTCTGTTACATAAAAAGAAAACAAAATTGGATCTTTCTGAAAAAAATCCCAGTTGTGTTAATTTTTGCAAACAAAGTACTCTTTTGGCAATGCCAAATCCAACTGGGCGATTGCCCCTAAC
The DNA here is from genome assembly GCA_025331215.1 of Actenoides lindsayi. Taxonomy (NCBI): domain Eukaryota; kingdom Metazoa; phylum Chordata; class Aves; order Coraciiformes; family Alcedinidae; genus Actenoides; species Actenoides lindsayi. The sequence continues at coordinate 52,534 of WTSP01007712.1, forward strand.
ACATAAAGAGCTTTCTATCACTAGTGGTATCTCCTTAGAGAAACACAGGCATCTATAGCTGTTGACATATCAATGCTTAGCGCTTCAGTGAGTCTGAAATTCAACAAGCCATTTCCTTGCTAATCGAGTTGCTTCAGCTCTCTTAGCTGTTAGGAACCAATCAATGCAGCAATTAGTAAGTGAGGTGTACCACACCAGGCAGGCAGAGCTGAAGATAAGCTAGTAGGTGGATACCAAACGGACAACTGTCCAAGAGTCTAAATGAGATGGGTTTTTTTTCCCCAGGAAGCGTGACCATTTGAACCCAGGTTCTGGATGTCTTGTCTTCCTGTGCTACCTCTCTCACCCCTTGCCCCAAAGCCTCTGAACCCATTAGCACCTTCCCCAAATAAGACAAAGCAGTAGGTAGAGGGGAGAGAACGAAAATCCCTGGAAGCCTGTTTAAATTAGTTTGTCATAAAAGCACTTCTAGAGTAAAACTGAGCTTGTACTGGTCTCGAACATGAAAACCCCAACTTGAGAACCACTGGGAAACAAGCTCACTTCCAGAGCTCAGGAAACAGTTCACTCCTGAAATAGGTATCTCAAAAAAGACTTGTGTAATAAGTTACCAATATACAGAAAGTAGATAATAATGGCTATATAATCAAATACACGTGATCCATTTTCTGACAAACATTACACGAAAGGCCATCCACGTCCTCCTGAGAGAGCAACAGCTGAAGCACAAGTCTATCACACCATTCAGTATCATCAGCCAAACCAGCCAGTAGTTTAAGCTAATTAAACACTCAGGGTGACTCGAGTTCAGAAAAAGAAGCACGGGCAAGTAGAAATAATTGTGCGTGACAAGACAGCATAGCTGCAAACCAAGAGGCAGGTAGGTTTCCAAGATGGATTAAGGCTATCAGATAGCAGGGGTGTTGACCAAGCTAGTAAACTAAAATAAGACACCAAGGTTCCAAAACAGCTTTCGGTTCCTTACCTCTTAGGCACTTAAGAAATGTGAAGTGCTGAACCTCCAGAAAAAGAATCCAAAGCTTTCTTCAAAGTCTGAACCAGGGAGTGCCCAGACTTTACAGAAATTCTTGTTCACTCCTTTTCAGGTACACAATGTCTAACTACTATCAAAGAAACTCAAAAAAAAAATGAGAAAAGAGGTGAGACTTAATAGGTTTTCAGACCACAGCACAGGTTTTCCTCTCTTTCCTTTCACTTCACAGTTAACATCAGTATGTCCTGCCTAGAGTAACCATTTTACCTCCACGCAGGATAGCTACAGCAAAGACACTTCTTGTACTTTAACAGTATTTGGCACAACTGTTTCTTGGTTTTCAAGAAGTTGTGGAAGAAGGTTCCCTTCTGATCACCAAAGAAGATACCCTCAAGCATCAGAACTGTTCAGATACTGTAGGCTAGAAAAGACCAATTTTCAAATAATCCTTTTTGATAGAGAAAGAGATAGATTCCAAATTATCCTGCATCATTCATCCAGGTCAAGTGATCAAGTTGAGAGGTTTCCTTTAAAGAGTTAGGAGACTTTAGCATCTTGTGCAATATTTGATCTATGCTTAAATCCTATCCCTACAAATGTTATAACAAAGAGGAGATGTTCTCATTATTTCAGCAGCTATCCAAGTCTTGAATGATCGGAGTGATTTACTGGAGACCATGTCAGCAGCTTTCCTTAATTTGAAGACAGATAGATACAGCTGATCACTCACAGACATGGACCTGAAACGAATTGCCATCTACAAAAATGGAATAAATATTGGTTCAATCCTTTCTATTTTTCAATGAGCAGCAATCTGTTTTTCTCTTACCATTCTAAATTAAGCTATTCCAGTTTCTGATGTCTCAAAACAACCCATCAAATAATACATGTTAAAGTTAGAAAATGCATCCCATTTAATTATGATGTTGCAGCAGCACTAGCTTCAAAACAGAAAGAGGAGTGACCTCCTGAGCTGTTCATCTAAAATAAGATGAAAGTTGTCATAAGAATGCATTCCAACTTCTAAAGACATCTTATTTCTATGTAGGAATCAAATTTAGATTTAAAGTTCCTTGTGTTTGAGACGACACTAAATAAACAGTCCCAAACTCTCAGGCTACAGACAGACTGTGTATGCCTGCATCAGACCTATGAACAAATATTTCTCTTTGAGCATATGTTTGGCAACTCTGAATAGTCCAAACATCTCAGAAACAAATTCATTCTCTGACTATTCAGCACTTCAGAGGAATTAATCTCCAGTAGGATTAGCCTGCTGATGCTCAGAAAGCTCACTGGATATCTAAGTAGCCACCAAGAAAAGGACAGAGGAGTTGGAAACTCCAATGGCATTCTCAGAACGTATCTTACCCTCGTATTTATGCAGTTATTCAGGAGTAAATAAGCTGTTAGACAGGAAATGAAGTAGTAATGGAAGTGGGTTTCTCATCAATATCTAGTACCTCTTCCAGAACTACCACAGGTTACATCTGCTTTCTCACGCAGGCCCAGCTATCGGCAATGAAAAAACCAACCCCTGGCTCTCAACCACCTCTTTCTGCACAAAAGATGCAGGAAGTGAGCAACCTGAAGGCCTTTCACCCTTCTACAGGAACCCGATCATAAGCTCAAAACCTGAGGAAGAGAAAGCACAATCACGAGCCTCACGCCGTTCCGAACGCAGGCAATAAACCCCTCCCCAGAGCTGTGCCGTGGTTCATTTCTAGTTCATCCTTTTCACCCATTTTTGAGAAACAAGAGCACACGAGGTCCTCATGTAAAAACCAACCCAAGTTCTCAAATCAAGTTTAACCTCAATTCTAAGTTTAAATGCTGGAACTAAGACACGAAAGAAGTGTGGAGAGCGCTCTTCAATTTAGCCTCAAATTCTTTTTCCCTTGCAAGTTATAAAAAGAGAAGTAACAATAAGAGTACGTACTAAAATTTCAGGCAACCCGTTTGTAGCATTGTTCAGTTCAGGTTATTTGGGTTTTTTTGAACTGATCTTTCAGTGAAAGACGGTCCAATTGCTAGTAGAAAATCATCAGTTTTACTGTCTTCTCACAGGAAATTCTCACATCATCCAAACCTTCGGAAAGTTACAGATTCCCATGCTCTGTTGCTAATACAAGACACATTTTCAAAGTAGGAACAAAGTTCCTTCAGTTGTGCTTGTGCAGAGTGGAGAAAAATCCCACACTTTTCTAGACTGGGAAAGACTCGACGCATTCCTCAAATAACAGTTTTACAGAAGCCAAATAATCTTTTTTTTAACTTCGCACAAAACTTTTCAAGCTGCCATCTACTCAACTTTTCTTCTTCCCTTCAAGTTACAAGTAAGTGGTTCAAGTTGTTAGCAAGTGCCCAACAATAGCTTAGCACCACCCAAGTATTTTGGAGGGGTTTTGCCAAAACCTGTCCACGCCACTAACAGAAACCTCAGTTGTTTCATGCTGCTCTGAAAATACCTTAAGGTAAAAGGCACGACACCCACCACTCAGTGGTAATATTTCTTACTTGTTGTCGTAGGACAAAATGCTTCTCACCGTTTGCTGGCCTGTACTCATCACTATAAAGCAGATGGAAGACTGGGGTGATCAGCTTGCTCTTCACCAGACTCAACTATTGATCAGCTTACCTAAAAGCCAAGGGTTATAGAAACCAGTAATTTGAGGAAAACAAACCCTGGAATTTGCCATACTTACAGGATACAACAATCTAAAAGTTCCAAGCAAACACCTGAGATGGATCTAGGGAAGAATAAGCCCATGTACAAGATTAAAGCAGTTTAATGAAGCCAAGACCTGGTGTAAGCAACATCATCCTCCACCACAGACAGCACCTCTTTACGAGTGGGAAGATTTACTTGTGCACTAATAGCAGTGTGAGGCTTTCGTGTTATTGTCACAGCTGTGAGTAGCTACATTCTGGTTTAAAAAAAGCGAAAAACAAAAATACAACTGTAGAAGGTACTATGAACAAGTACCCTCCTACCTCCTACAACTGAGTAGCATGTTCTGGGGGCTCTCACCAGGAAGTTATTCTCCTAAGAGTATCCTTTACTGTGTGTCTGCACACTGGGAGTTGAGAAATACCAGCACAGGGTGAAACTGTGACTGTCAAGCCTAGTCACAGCTGAGGTCCAAACAACAGAATTTACTTAGAGCCTATGTCACCATCACAAGTGCCAGCTACTCCAACCAGATTCAAGTGGCATAAGAATGCCATCATTTTTGACAGCACAAAAATTAACTTCCACAATTCAGTCAGCTGAAATGGATATAGTTTTAAGCAGTTTTATAGTATAAACAAAGATTAATGGAAGAAATGCAAAATTAACCTATAATTCAGATAACACTACATCCTACCTCCAAACCTCTCCTTTCCAAATCCCCAAATAGTAGGTCTGCAAGTGAATCCTCAAGCCTGGATTGCAGAGATAAGAAACTTCAGCAAACGGATGAACATCACAAAATTAACTTGTTTGAAGACGATAAAGCAAAAAAATGCTGCACTGAGGGAAGCTTTTTTTTTCCCCCCCCTTTGAATGCTACTAACTGAAGGCTGCCAAAACAGATAACAGATGGCTTGCATGGGACAAATAATAAATATCCATTGAAGCTGGAGCTGTCTGAAGAAGTTTCAGAAAAGTTTTCTGAAAGTTAGAGATACCAAAAACATCCAAAGGAAACATCAGACAGATTCAAATACGAGTGTTGTACCACAGCGTCAGGCTTGCTGCCACGGCACAAGCAGATCACTGTCCCCATGGACATCCAGCAACCTGACCCGTGGAGTTACAGTACATACAGCACCAGCCATACGTCCAGGAGAGGTTTCTTGAGTGTTGAAGTAACTCAAGAGCTCTGCCGTTACCCTAACAAGACTTCACCACTACTGCACGCTCTAAAGAGCGCCTGCTTAAAACCAGAAAGTCTTCCCTCAGTAAAAGATTTCAAAAGGTTAATCAACAATTAATACCCTTTTTGTCTAAACCAGACATGCTAAAACAGTGACGTTTTGGGTTTGGCAGGTTGGTGGGGTTTTTTCTGTTTGGTTTGTTGTTTGGGTTTTGGTTTGGTTTTTTTCCCACGAATTATGAGTTCACATGGATTTCTTGTAAGAGGAGGACAGCCTGTTTCTCTCAACTGATTCAAATGAAAACACAGTGAGATTATGAGCAAATGCAGCCATAAATCACTCTCCCTCAATTAGTTTCTACAATCAACTGAAGAACAGCATCAAGAACACCCTGCAGATTTAAACAAGAAACATCAATTTACAAGATGTAAATAATCACTTTTAATACAACTGGGAACATGATGATAATCACATACTTCTTTAAGCATAGCTGCATGGGACTGTATCCATCATTCCAGAGACCACTGTAGTGACTAAAACACTGATGGAAGGCAATGCTCATCTTAACCTTCCATCTTACTCAGGTACTGTCTATCTTTTTAAGCACATCATTTTTTACTTCAAGTAGGTACTCACATTACCACCGTAAAACCGTAAAAAACAAAAGGTTCTGGACAATTTCTTTGTATGGAGTTCCCTCTGTTTCTTTGTATGGAGTTCCCTCTGTTTCTTTGTATGGAGTTCTCACCTGGATTTTGACTAGGTTTTGAAAGACTGCCTGAAGTTAACAAGTCTAGCTGGACGCTTATTTCCATCGCACTCAAAAACCACAGTCACGTGAAACTCGTGGTTTATCTGAAACCTTGACTGCGCTCATTTTCCTCTCATCTTCATTTTCCGAAGCCAGTCAACCACCTGATAAACAGTTTAAACAAACAAGTATTAAATGAGTGCTGTTACGATCTACCTGACACAGGGCCAAGGCGATGATGCAGCACTGATTTTCTCCCTTTCCATATCGCGTCTTCCTCGCTCCTATTTAATAACCTGGAATAGCATTACTGACATACTCAACTGATTCAACAACTGAAGAGAGCTCTGTTTTATCAAATTAAATATTTTCATTTGTGAGGGAGCCATTCTTACCCCACTGTAATCTGTGTGCATCACCTCCAGTACTGTTCAAAGAGCAGAGTTGAACAATTCAGCACAGGGTCATGGCATGTTAATGGATTTTACTGCACGCTACATATATTGGTGCTCCAAAAGATTAATGGCAGAAAACTGCATTAATTAATCATCTTAACGAGCCTGATTGTTTCTCTGAAGGAAATGGAAGGAAAACAGTTCTTGTCCACAACTAGAGACCGTGTGCTGTCTTCCACATATCTCCCTGTTCAACTGTCCTGTGGTTACCAAACCAGAACAAGACGTGGCTCACTCCAGAATCCTACAACCTCCAACAGCAACATTTTTCCTCTGTGTTCATGAGAAAAGGCACTGGGGACTTCTCCTTTCCAGAGTGGCAAGAGGAGGGGGAAAACAAACAAAAAACAACAAACCACCAACAGAAAAAACCAGCACCACACACCAAAAAAAACCTCCAACCAAACAAAAAAGAAAACAAAACCAAAACAAACCAAAACCCAAAGACAAAACAAACAAACCAACCAAACTCCAACAATAAAAAACACACCACAAACCAAAACCCAAAGAACAACAAAAAAAAACCCCACACAACAAAACCAGTAGCATGGTGGGTGGTATAGTGTTATCCTCAGATCTTGTGCATGTAAAAGTCCTAATTTCATACTAATTACTACTAATTTCATACTAATACTGGGACAAGTTTTGTTATTCCCTATAGGTGCCATTCAAGACTCTAAACCACCACTTCCAGATAGAGTAACAGAAAAGTTATTTTGGGGTTCAGTTTGAGGTCTAATGTCAACTTACAAATGTACCAACAACTCATCTTCTCCCTCCTCACTCAGATTCAAAAGGAAACCTTCCAACAAGAGTTTTCAAAATACAGGCGTGATATTACAGCAAATTAGTAACATTAATCAAAATTCCCTTTTGGCAACTCTAAACAAACTCTGAAGTGTCCGAGTGCCTTCCTTTCACCTGTGCTTTGTCACCAAGTGCTGAAAGCCTGAGTCTAACAGGAGTTTACTTCACCTCGTTTGGAAACAGCCACAAGCAGCCTCTCTCTTGGAGGATTACCAGCGAGACACCATCAGATACAACCTCTCCCAAGAAGATGGTTTCTTTGCTTCTGACATTATGGCTTTTGTTAGATTAAGTGCTTCTCTTCTACTCCGAGGAAATTAAACCTCTGTTATTTTTGGTTTTAGCTAATGACCTTTTACCCTTCCTGGATGGAAACTGAAGTTCAAATGGAAAGACTGAGGTTGAGCACAAACACGCTTCTACAAATTAACACCTCCTTTCATCATGGCTTCAACTTACTTCCACTAGTAATACTGACACAGCTCAGCTTTCCGACATCGAATCACGCAGGAGGCCTACACAACGGCCTTATCTCCAAGTCCACCTCGGAGAAGCTACCTGCAATACAGATGTCAGAGCTGCCTGCAATTTGCGTTTCAAAAGCCGCCCGTATCAACCCACCTCAATCACAGGAAAATATAGATCTGTTTTCCTCACACTGAAAAGATTTTTGCCTTTGTGGCTGGGGGAGGGGCAAGGGGGGAAGTTGCCTAAAAATTATCTCTGTTGATTTTAAGAGTAAGGAGCACTCAGAACATCAACAAACCAAATCTTCCGTTCACCCCTAAGAAAAAGTCCTGCAGCGAGTTTCTCAGCCCTTCAAATAAGCATCTGCCAAATATAGACAGCCATGTATACTGGCCATGTATCATCATCTGACTAATCATTATATTTTGTGCCTTTTTCCTCCCCTCCCCCTAGATTTTTTAACAGTCATGCCAGCTTTGTAGATGCATTTAAGGAGCAGCCTTCATTTAGGCCGAGTATCATGTATTTGTCATTATATCTGTTTGCCCTGAAGCACACAGGCATGCCCTAGAAGTCACGTAATTAGAACAGTTAATGAATCATTTTAACTTTGCAAGTCCTTAAGGGTCTTGGAACCTCTGTCAGACTTCATGAATTTCCAAATAGGTATGAGGAAGTAATGAAAAAAAAAACAAACCAAAAATAAAAATCTAGATTAAAGTTTCTTCCACAGAATAAATTTACTTATTATAAGAAATCACTTCCAAGATATTCAAATGAAGTTCCAGCATCACCAGGGGAAGCTCCAACACATTTTCATACACAAATGGCGAGCACAGAGAGAAGCCAGAATGATTTTAAATCCTCAAGCCTGTACTCAGATGAAGTTCTTAATGCCATGCTACTGATTAAAGTGAACTGCAGAGTCTAATTCAAACGAGCAACACCCCTCCCCCAAAAGAAATGCTTTAAATATGTGAAGTGGATCTTTAAACATTAAACAGGTTAAATATAAAAAATTAAAACCCTAATACGCATTGAAATGTCTGAAATGCCACTGGAGCCACGGCAGAGCAGGAGATGCAAAACCTGGAGGCCTTGCACCACTGGCACCAGGAAAGACAGAGCACAAAGTGCAGGAGGACAGAACTCCCTCTGCTATCTCTCATAAGCAAACTATCATGTCCTTGCTCTCAGCCAGCACCGACTGCTAGGGATGCTTATAATGAAGTTTATTACAAGTAAATTTTGACACCGAAAGCGGCCATAGCAGTGGATCATGGAATGAGGTGCAAGCTGGCTATTATTTAAGAAGCCCTCTTCATAACTGGAACAGCCACTCTGATGACTAGCATGAGATGATTACAAAACAAAATTAGTGCAATTGCTACACTGAAAGGATTAATTTCAGGGGGAAAAAAACACCCCAAAACCACAAAGAGGAAAGCTCGCGAGAGCGCACTCCCGGAAAACAGAAAACACTGCTGGCTTAACTGATCAAGTGCCACAGAAGATGGTCACAAAGCAGAAAAAAATGAAAGAGAACAACCTCCACGTCACTCAGAACTCACCAGAAAATGCTTTCTGCTTCTCAATCACGGCAAAAATCACAATCCATTTTTTACAGCCTTGGTCTACACTGTTCGCCATTTCTAAGAGAATTTACACCCGCATACGTGTGCCCTTTTCAACGGCTTTCACTCATGGGCAAGGGCATAAGAATGCCAACTGCCTAATTAGGCACACGTCAAAGCCTATATTTTTCAATACTACAGAGCCATAGCCAGAATTTCAACAACACTTCAATAAAATTCTGGAAAAAAAAAGATAGAAGAGACAGCCCATCCACCACACTAACTGACCCTCAAAGGCAGGCTAGACTATATTCCCAGATATGATACCTTTGCTTAGGAGATAAGCAAGTTGAGATGCCTTTTAAAATAGCGTGGCAGACCCACTTGAACAATTCTAAGAACAAAACCATCGTATACAGCAAGGTACTGGAGAGCAGCAAAAGCTCTGAGCTCACTCAAGTCACCTTATTTCCCTTTATACGGAAGAGTCGTGGTTCCAACAGTTTTAGAAGCTTTAATGAACATGAGGAGTGAAACAGCTCAACACTCTCATTTGTGTTTCTTCCCCTTTGCAAGCACCATGCCTTCGACAGGAACTCACTCCTTGCCCAGAAACTGAACCAGCGTTTTCTGCTTCTTCCTCTTCCTCCTCTATTCCTCGGCAGTTGGACATAATCCAAGTTCAAACGCTTGCACTAAAGTTTTACGGAGTATACAAGTGTCTTCAGTTACCCGACGCTAAATTGGCTACCTAAAAAATAATCAAAGAAACACTGTAGTCTGTAAAAGCAAGAGAAAGGCAGACCCAAAATCAGCTTGTCGAAGAATCAGATGCCAAACTCCTATTTCGGTCATAAAATTCCTTTCTGTGCAGTAAGGAAAACGCTATAACAAAAATAAAATGACAAGAGAAAGCTATTAAAACCAAATCTGCCTTTAAAAACGATGTGATATCACAAATGCTACTTGTACTTTGTGAATGTAACCAATTTGACAGGAGCAGCAACGGGAAACAGATTGTAGTTGACACGTTGACGTATTTCTACTCTTGATTTAACAGGGAAGTCTTCAACTTTTTACTGGTTGTCTAACTTGAACTAAGATAATGATGAAAGAGAAGAGATAAGAATCTCGCTGCCCACAAAGCTGGTTTAGTTCTTCAACTGGCTCTTTCTGGACGGGGAGAGTCAGCATTTCAGCAGGTGGACTTCCTACACCACTAAAAGGAACAGCACAAACTTTTAACATTTATTTTATTAACAGGTCACAGCAACTTCAAGACTTGCATGAGCTTCAGTTCACCCTCGGAACATCAGGTTTTTTTCAAATGATTTTCAATTTACATCCACAGATTATTTGTAAAAAAAAAATAAAAATAAAAAAATCAACCCAACAACTAAACAAACAAAAAACCAACAAACCCACAAATGAAAATGCTTAAGTGCAGAACATGGGGAAAATTTGCTCTAAAAGCTGTTTCTTTTTATATTAAGATGACGATATTGGTTGATAACAAATACTTACTACAGATACAGGTGCATATTGGATGAATAAAAAGCCTAGGGAGAAAGCAAAAAGACTGCCTTTGAGTATAGCTGCCTAACTAAATTCCATTTAGGTGAGAATATCTGGTAAACTATAAACCCAGAAATGTATGGGGAGAAAAAGACACAACCTGCCTGCCTACCTATAGCACAAAAGGCAACTGATCTGCACCGTGTTGCTTGTTTCATACACTTACTCCATTTCTGGGGTAAATACACTGCTTAACGACACAGATGTATCAGTCTCCACGAAGGTTTTACATTCAGACTATTAAGACATTTGTACAAAACAAAATCCCTCTTTATAAGAAAAGCCTTCTGAAAACTCACATCCACAGCAGATGCCCTACATTCCTCACAGCTAAGCGAAGACCAACTTTGCACTGCTCACGGAACTATTTGCTACGCAGCTTCCCATCAAAAGTAACCCAGTTGCTTCAGCTTTGAAACGCAGCAGCGCCTATTCCAGCGGAACAACCACCACCTCTTGTTAAAAACGACTTCAACAAAGCAGTCGCATTAGCCTGTCGACAGCAAAGGGCCCGTCAGCTCAGGTAGGCCTGCTTCAGAGCTGCCATTTATCCCCCCTTCCTCGCCAGTTTAGCTCCCCGGCAGCGGCGTAATCCTCCCGCTTTGATCAGCTGCAGAAGTGCTCGTTTCCAACAGACGGCTGCGTGGAGCCGTCACATTCCGTCGTCTTCTCGCAGCCTTCCCCAGCCTGGAAGTGAGCACCAAGCGACAAGTAACAGAGCTGGGTTCCTTAATTAAAGATCAAGAATATTTGCAAATAAATATACGTACAGAATGCTTATTAAACGGGCCATTTTTTTTTTTTTTTTTTTATATTCGTATCTGAAGAAATCCGTTCTTCTCCCACACACTTGAAGGGAAGCACAGAAGATTAATTGAAGGTCGGTGGTGTAACACGGAGCTACGCAACCAGAGAGCAGACGCTCCTTTCTCTCTTCTGCCTCTTCTAGGAACAGCCACAGTCTTCGCAACTGAACTACGAACTTCCTATCGACAGATAATCCCACCCAGCATGGTGTAAAAGCGAGGCACTGGACAAAACCCAGCACACTTGCTCGCAAGCAGCACGCTCCCTGCTCGCTTTCTGTTTCAAGCACCCGTTTGAGCCACGGTTTTCAGTGCAAATAACCTCTCGTCACCATTCAAAGTGCAAAACTGGAGAGGTAAGTCAACTTTCCAACGAAGATTGGTGCAACGTTATGCAAACCAGAAAGAACTGGTGCTGCATAATCCAGAAGCTGCAAGCGCAAAGCAGCCAACGCAGCGGAACTGGAGTCTCACCAAAAATCAGGACTCGGTATCAAAGAATCTCATCAATGTACATCTTGAATGATTAAAACCAACACCAAGACCAAATGATGACCACAACCAAATCTGAATTCACAAATAAGACTCAAAACGCTTTCTATAGAGTAGTTGCCAACTCTGACCGTACACAACACAACACTCCAGCAACTAAGGGTGATATTTGAAGCACTTGCTCATTTTTGCTAATTTCTGGAAATAAACTTAAAATTGAAAAACTGAGAATGACAAAACACAAGTTTCTCAAGCAGTCCAAGACATACTGGCTTACCCTCATCAAATGGCTGAAAAAAAAGTCAGCTTAGGAACGGGAGAAGAACTCACAGCAGCAGCTTTCTCCATTCAACTAAAGCCAAATATTATCATCTGTAAAAAAAATACCACCCCTTTGGGTTACAGTTACAAGCTACTCCTAAAAGGTGAAAACCTGTATTGCCATTGGGCAATATTCTGAGAGGTTCAGTCTGGAAGAGAGAAGGCTCTGGGGAGACCTTATTGTGGCCTTCCAGTATCTGAAGGGGGCTACAAGAAAGCTGGGGAGGGACTTT
>WTSP01007713.1:0-29418 GCA_025331215.1 Actenoides lindsayi
AGAGGGGCATTATGAATACATTAACCCTGTTAGCCATTTAAAAACAAAACAAACAAACAAAAAAAACAAACAAAAAAAAAAAACACACACACAAAAAAAAACCAAACAAAAAAACAAAAAAAAACCCCAGGAAAATTATGTCTCTTAATTTACAAAAAAAAGTCCTTTTAGGAAAAAAAAGATAAATCCACAGCAAAACTACATACATAAGGAAGAAAAATTATTTGTTCAAAATGAATCATCTCCTTAAGAGGACTTGCTTCATTTTCTTACGTCTTGTCTTCTAAAATTTAAACCATGGATCAAAAGACCATCTTCCTTTCTGCTTTACAGAAGTATGTAGCATTGGTACTTACTGAGAATGGATGAAATGTGCTCCTTACAGAAGCAAAATGATTTGTTAGATAATGAAAGATGCCGCATATGAAAATAGTATGATGTTTTCAATAATAAATCTGCTCACTGCCAAGATAAAGTGTTAGATTAAAATAAACGTTTTCATACATACAATATACTGGATTTTTCTGGAAAAGAAACTAGTATCATTTCTATTTCCTGAATATGGCATTTCACAATTCATTGCATCAAGACCTATCATGCTGGGAACCAATGTGAAATTTAGGAATAAAATGATACTACTATTTATTAAAATAAACTGTATCTCTAATCTAAACACTTCATAGAAACATTAACAATATTTAAAACTCTTTCCAAGACATGTTTCAGATAAATGGGGTGTTTTAAAATTAATTCTCTTCAATTTTCTTCAAGTATATGAACTCATCTATTGTACATTAGACTGGCAAACTTTCAGAGAAAATTAAGGTGGGTGATGAACAGTGATGTATGTGATTCACTTTCCTACTTCCCCAGGACATTTTAAAGTACATATTAAATTAGTTCTCTCAAGGACTGACAGTCAAAAAATACAATGTTTGTTTTATATTGCAATATACACATATTTCTGGCAAGTAAAAACACTAATTACAAATTGTCCATAAACAAAAAAATAATAAATTGTTTCAAAAATCATAGAGTGGACCAGTAGAGAGGTAAATACGAGGGGTTTGTATCTGCATAAATATTGCTCCTTCAGATACCAACCTAAAAACAACTGAAAGATTTGAGACAGTTTCTGTCTCTTGAGCATTTGGCAGACTGAAAGTCTACATTGTAAGCAGGTCTTCTACACAATATAATGCAATTAAATAGAGTCAATGCAATTTAGAGATGTTTCTTTGTGGAAAAAAAAAATTACTTCAGAAATATCATCCAAAGAAAGGTGTTACTTCAAATTCCACAGACGAGACACTATACTTGAAATTTATGTACATGCCTGTGAGCTTTCTAGTCAAGCATCAATAGTGAAGGTATTAGCCCTCCAACCTGAAACAAGCAGAAATACAATTGAAGAACAAGAACTGGAATTTCAACTAATGAAAGTCAACACTCAGAATATTCAGTCTAAAATAAAGTCAATATTTTTATCATAGGACAGGATTAATGACTATAACAATTTACTTAGAAACCAGATGGATGCCCTGTCATATGAAGTCAATAAATGATGTCTGCTTAGACCTTCCTAAAAAAGATATACTACAATCCAGCAGAAATGTGATGCAAAATTTTTAGATTAGGTTACCACCTGTACTCTGCAAAAGATCTGACTTTGTGATCTTTGAGAGTCTGCTTTTGGCCCTGAAATCATCAGTCTGAGTCCTTCTTAAAGCAAGATGGCCAGATTTTGTCCTGATGTATTTTGAGGGTTCTCCAGCAGGAATGAATTCTCTGACTTTCTGAGAAACATTTGATGTTGTTTGTGGCTTTGTGGAGAGTCAAACTCCCAAACATACCATTCCGTAGGTTTCTCTTACTTTCTCTTCAAACCATTCTCTCTCCCAAATCTTTTTGTTCCTTATGATTCAAAATAACACAATTCCCTTCCTTTTACTCTCTGGGTTTCATACTCCCTTTCTCCATATTTTGTCTTTACGATTCTATCAGTCCTGCTACCTCCAGCCAAACTACAAGGTGTACTAATTCCAGGAAGACTTAATTCCTGTATTAAATGCCCATGGTTGGCAAACTGTATTTGACTGATGTGAACCAAGTATGTGCTAAAGACTCCTCCAAAAGCAAAAGAACCAAAAGGAAGGATGGACAAGTACAATACAGAATATTCTGTGTTATCCTGAAGAGATCAGGTTTCTTTAAATTCTGGTTCTTGCTCAAAAAAAGTTACAAACATTTTATACCGAATGCGAAAGTTTCCATAAAACACAGATAATAAAAACTTTAAGACAATTTCTGATATGTAATTAAAATAATGAAAATGAGGTTTACTGGTTTATTTCTAAACACAAACAGCCATAAACCTGGACTGCTGGTTTTCCATCTTGGCACTCTTGAGAAGCCAGTCTTCTGGAGAAGAATAAAGCAGGCAGAAAACCACTTTATATTCCACTGGTTAAATTGACCATGCAGGGCTGATATTTGAAGAAAAATTGCCTGGATTCATAAGTCAGAAAGAAAAGACTCACAAACAGTGAAACATTTTTCAAATTCATCTATTTGTGAAATAACTGAAGAACACTAGATGCGCGTTAGTAAGAACTTTTGCAGTGCTGCACTATAGAAAGGGACACTGGGCAAAGAGAAACTGCCAGTGCTCAAGAGGCTGAAAGCCCCTGACAAATCATACACTACATTCCTGATGGCAAATGTTATCTTGTTCTTCACAGTTGTTTGAAATGAATGAAAAGTTTACTGGGTGGACCTAGTGAGGGAAATCACTTAAGCCTCCACAGATAGTGAGATTCTGTTTCTGCTGGAGCCAATGGCAGAACACATTGTCCAAAGGTATGAGAAATTTCCTGGAACACTTTTGGAAGTGTAAAGAGCAGGGGAAAGACCCCAAGTCTTGGATTTACTCCTGTCAGTCAAAAAGGGAGGTGCATCAAAAAGAAACAAGCAGTCACTTCAGTTATTGCAGATGATGATGACAGTTTGAACCCAGATAAAAAAGGCTCCTTTACCTCTAGAGTCAAGGTTTCAGCCTGACCTAGCAGTAAATAATAAGAAAATATAATTCCTTGCATGAAATGAAGCATTTAAATCTAACTTCCCACCTGTAACCCAAATCCAGACAAGGCCAGCTCCTGAACAGCTACAGTGCTATCCTTAGCAGTGCCAAATTTCAAAGCAGCCTCAGCTGAATTGCAGTAATTACTTACACACATATGTATTTTGTTCAAGAAGTGGAACTAATTCACAGGTAAAAATAAATTCAACTCTGATTGCTGAATTTCACTATTTGGACATGCCAGATGGTGAAAACAAAACAGAAAAGTTTTGAAATGAAACCCCATGCAGAGACATTTTTTACAGGGCCACGGAAAAAGATCTTTTTTTCTTTATAGTCTGATTGTACTCCCAATTTCCTTTTGACTCAAATACAATGTGACTCCTTCTCCAGCCAGGAATCAGCCGCGAATTGCATTTCATAAGTAAAATCTTGATTCTTGCACGTGAGGTTTAGCTGTAAGTGCAACACCTGCTTATTACTGACTGAGTTATTTCAAAATACAGGAAAGTAATAAGGACTGATTTACTAACTCATGGTAATGTTACAGTAACTACACTCTTCTGATAATATATACCATATCAATGTAAAAGGGATTGTCTCTTTCACTTATACATACAGATTTAAGTATAGATAAAAATAAATACATATCTCTGACAAAAACTTCACATATATTCTAAAGACAAGACAACATTGTACACTTTCTGTGACAGGAAAATAATAACAAATATGCACAATCTCTTAGAAAAAAATTTAAGTGAAATGATCAATAAAGAGTGGAATGAGGTTTCAGAAGGTTGCATCAAGCCACTAACTCATAACAAAGGTCTGTGAAACTTATGCTGCTAAATCATTTACTTCAATTCGATAATCACAGAGGAATAAAGTATTTCTGTGTTACAAAGTTTTATGCAAAAGATGGTATTTTTCTGGATTTGCATCTCACTTTTTCCTGTTACCATCACAGAAATAGTTAGCATTGTGGCACGTGTATGAGCTGCGTGTGTGCCTATAGAAACATACACTCAAGCTTGCCCCGGGCTGCTTAGACCTGGGGACACAACGCTGCAGCTGCCTTGCCTCCCTTGGGCTACTGGCTCTGGCAACTCCTACCAATGTACTCGCAGAAGAAAGCAGTGAGAGACTTAACCATGGAACTATTTGTGTTTTCAAATTTCTATTGAGATCAACAATGCTCTGTAAGAAAACAAAGGGATATAAAGCAACACAGAATTTCAGGGAAAAAAACCCCAAGTGCTCCAGAGACAGCTGCCTGTCTTTCACAGAAATTAAATTTTGCGAAGTTTTGAGTTATGTCGCAAACAGCATCTCCTAGGAATAAACAAAATATGTAAGCAGCAGAATTATATATACATATATAATGTACACAGCCAGTATTTATTGCCCTAAAATAAACCTGTATTTAATGAACATGCACTTAACCATCAGCAGCATGAAGGAGTTTATGGCTCTTCAAAGAGTCTTGTGATAGGAACTTTTCCCCACACATCTCACAGAGGTGCATTTTCCCAGTGCCGTGATGACTCAGATGGGCTTTCAGGTTACTCCTGCTGTGAGTGGCACCCTCACAGAGGGAACATTTGAAGGGTTGGACACCTAAAAATGTTAAAGCATATTATAAAAGAAACAAGCTGTACCTTTTGCTGAGAGGGTAGACGTTTGCTTGAAAGACATTTCAGATCACGTGAGCAACACAGACAACAAGGTCAACCTTTTAAAATCTGGATATCTACATTCAAGAAATTTCAAGTATAGCTTCTGGGTGAATGATACCAACCTCCTGACAGCAGCATTTATCTTACTAAGAGTAAAGAGGGGTTCTTTTAGAAATAAATACTTCTCTATTGAAGTCAGGTAATGAGTTTAACAAAGCAAATACTAAAATTTTGGCTTAGTGTGTCCATCCTTCATTTAAAAGTAGAATTCTGACTGCCTAAATTGATGCCTATCTGGTGTACATAGCAAATCTTCCTCTCAAAGTCTTCAGATAACTGTCATTCTCTGTTACAGTAAGGAATGAAGAAAGCTGTTTTCAGGAGGACTGGTTCATTAGGTACTTAATATGCAAGCAGAAGTTAAATGTGCAAAGCTGTGTCTCATTTTTAATTAGTATCAGATTTGCTAATGGCTCACACAGCAGTACTTTTTTCTTTTTTTTTTTTCCTTTCTCCCTCCTTGGTAAGATGCAAGCACTTAACATTCCACTTCTCTCAAACAGTCAGAAGCATGGAATAGAGAGATGCACAGTATGACACCTAGCAGAAGGTCTACAGGAACAAAGTAAATTCTTCAAAGAAAAGTTGAATAAATTTGAACTGGCAGAACAGTTCAATAGTTTCATGAGGCTCTGATAGTTTTAGATTGATATTCATGACCTTAAAACTAGATTTACAAGCATGAGGAATTACAGCCTACTTACAGCAGACCTTATTGCACATTTGGAGTTGGGAATAAATTTCTATGCACCTCTTTCTGCTGCTCATTAGACAAGATGAGCTCTGAGGTTTCTGGGCAGAATAAACAAACTGTATCTATAGAATACAGCAGTAATTGCTCCAAGCCTACGTTTTTCCCTTACCTAAACTCCTTCATGGAGTCAAATATACTGGAGAGGACCATTACTATTGTACACAGGCAGGCAAGCCCACAGTTTAAGCATTCAGACAAATATGCAGCACTAGTATATAAATATCTGAGCTATCAGCATGGGAACAAACACTTTGGAACCAAACTACTGGTTCAAGAGTACCAAACCCCATTATCCCCTTTGTGCAGAGGGATGGCTGAAGAATCCAGAACAACGCTCAAACACCGCAGGCAATCTGTTCCATAGGCTATTAACTGACTGCAGAGCATATGAGTGGTCTTCTACCTGGTACTAAACTAGACAGACTGGGTAGATGCAAGATGTTACTGGGCATAGATTTTAAGTTCATGGGATTTTTAACCTGTGTGTTGCCATATTGCTGGAATTTCTCCCTAA
Source organism: Actenoides lindsayi (assembly GCA_025331215.1). Taxonomy (NCBI): domain Eukaryota; kingdom Metazoa; phylum Chordata; class Aves; order Coraciiformes; family Alcedinidae; genus Actenoides; species Actenoides lindsayi. Next base: position 6,087 of record WTSP01007713.1, read on the forward strand.
AAGATCATAGGTGTAATAAGCATTATCTGATGGATTTTTCATCGCTGCTTCTGTCTGTGTCATCTAGCTGCCATGCTCAGCATGGTTTAGTTGAAATACACACAGAACTTATATGTAGGCATCAAAGCAACTGGATTTCAATTGTTTTAGTAATAGATTTCCAGACCAAGTATCTTTTGGCAAATGTGAAAGCAACAGCAGTTATTCGTGAGAAAGCAAAAAATTATTTCTTTTAAGAGACGGAGCATATGTTTAATTTACTCCTCACAGTTATTACAGAATACTTTACAGATGTTTATGAATGAGTTTTGGAAAAAAAAATGAATGGGAAACATTAATTTTATAAAACATTTCAGCTACCTATTCATGTTATGAGCATGCAGTTCGATATGTGATTCAGAATATATTAACCTAATTATTTAACCTCTACTGTAGCTTAAATTCCTTTTTATGTCAGTAAAGCTTTGCGGAATATGAGACTGATTATATGCCCAAGAGCTTAAAACCAGAGTTTTACCTTCATGAGCCCAAATATGACGTTGAAGGTCTGATCTATTCTTCATAAAATAAAAATCACAGTAGGGACATTTCACAGCTCATTTTCCAATAAGTCCTTTCAGTTGAACTCTTCTGCCAAGAATCTCAGAAATAGTAGTCATTGAAACCTCTGAGAGAAATTTAAAAGGTAATAAAAACCAGAAGGACATGAGGAATTTATTCTATAAGTAATATTGAAGAAGCTATATCCTGATTCACTCCAGCTTTTTAAAAGCTCTACTTTCCCTACTGCCACTCAGATAAGACCTGAGAAAAGAACATAAGGACCTTTTTTTCCTTCAGGGCTTCTAAGATGCTCTGTCCTTTCTCTTCTGATCTGTGCATTCACTGTTCACATTGACTGGTTAAAAAAAACATATTTTCAATATAAAAAAATTTTGACTGTGCCACTGGCTTAGAAATCATTTTCCAACTACGAACTTTCCCAGTAAGCTATTTTGGCACCTTTTTCTTCAATATTTTCAAAAGACTTTATTCAATATTTTACCTCAGATTTCCAGATGTCAAGGATCTGAAGCTATAATGATCAGAACGCCTGATAATCAGAAACTTTAAAGGAAAAAAAAAGACTCATAAAATAAATGTGTTTGGAAGGGACCTCTAAGGTGACCTGCTCAAAGCAGGGCCAACTTTGGAGTTCATTTCAAAGTTACATCAAGTTGCTGGAGGTCATAACTAGTCCTGTTCTGAATATATCCCCGGATGGAGATTCTACAACCTCTTTTTGCCCATTCCAGTGTTTGAACACCTTTACAGTCATAATTCTTGTCGTAATTTCTTATCAAAATCTCCTTGCTCCAACTCACATCCCTTTACTGAACAGCTCCAAAAAGATACTGGATCTGTCTTCTTTTTAATCTCCTATTGGAGAGCTGAAGACAGCAAGTAAGAGTCCCCTCCCAGCCTTGGCTTATTCAGACTAAACACACCCAACTCTCTGAGTTTTTCCTTCATATGATCTAATGTTTTGGATGTCACAGAGGAAAAGCTCAGAATAATGAAGTTTAAACTAAAAGGTCCCAAAGACATATGACAAAAACATTTCCAAATGCTTTTGAAAAAATAAATCAATACATTTCAGATTAATAAAATACTAAATATCATGACTCAGTGAAAATGCAGTACTCATGCAATCTAAACATTCAGACATGAAAGCTGATGATTTATTATGCCCAAAATCATATAAAATTTGAAAGTTACAGTCTAAACTTAGATTTGTACCTAATAGGAGCTAGTCATGAACCTAGTCCCCTGACAACTGGTCCCAGAGTGGAATCAAAAATCCTGCCTGAACTCATATTCACAAGAAAAATATAAAACCTGATGAACTGAGTAGAGATATATTCTCAAGTACCCCAAAAATTAAAATAAAGACACAAGTCTGAACCCCCATCTGCTTTCTATGGCTCAGATCCTTCATCCATGACCACAGGCCAGTGTGTCTGCTTGGGAGAGATCTAGGAAAGCTGATGCTTCTCCTGTCTCAGGACTATTAACAAATGTCGTATTAAATCAGACAGTGGATGAAAAGTGAGATAATTCTGAGAGCTGGGACCAGAATCCAAGATGCCTCGACTGCTGCTTACCCAAATGATCTGGCAATAATGCCAAGCTCTCTTACCTCTTTGGTTTGAAACACTCTTGTAGGAAAGTCTACAGAGATTTTTGTCCCGTTGCCTTCAAGGCACCAGAGTTCAACTCCTACTATTCACTGTAAACCCAGCAGAGGAAGGAGAACTGTTTTATTTTATACTTTCTACTTGATGAAATAGAAGAGACAAAAGAGAGTTCATGCTGAATGATATTAAGAAGGAAGAAGAGGGGAGCTCCAGATATAGCATTTTAATGATAAATATGAAAGGGTTTCAGTTTAAATTAATTTTTGATATGTCGTTTTAAAATTCAATTCCTTTTAACAGTACTCATTTTTCCTTTCACCTTTATTCTTTTCCATTTTTAAAAGCAATTGCACTCACCGCAGTACTTGATAGTCCATACCATACAACCACTCACATTTATTTGGCTTGTAATTAAGTATGTTGTACGAATAAAGAATTTCCTCCTGATTACAAGGACAACACGCACAGGAGAATGATTTGAGCATTAATTCTCCTCCATATATTAAAACAGTGTTGTTGCATAACTACTGCATAGGCATATCTTAGATGTAGTATTTCATTAGTAACATGCAGATACTTCTAATAAATCTGGTATTTTGCTTCTAAGTTCTACTCACCTGCAATAGATGAATTAAAAATGAGGACACAAAATAATACGCTGGACAGATTTATGTATTTTTTTAACTTTTCTCTATTATAACACAGAATTTAAAAGAACTCGCTTTCCTGGATCAAAAAATTTACACTGTCCATTTAAAGGGATAGAGATGAATTGTTCAAAAGTATTTAAATGCATGTCAGGGCTCCAGAGGTAACTGGGATTTCTGGCCCTCCAGACACAGCCTACACTAATAATTCAGCAGTCAACGTACCAGTGCAGACCAGTGACAACCTGTAAGGGCACAGTACATACTGTGCTGCTAGTTCACAGATCATATTAGCTGGGGGGTTTTCCTGTACCCCCTGGCTGAGACAGCCCCAAGTCTTTACAGGCACAGCTCTTGAGGTGCAATTTCTGTGTTTACTGGGTGACATAGCTCCCGACTACAGCGTAGCACAGAAGCCTTTCCTCATCTCAATCTGCTGCACCAGACACGTCCCCTGACGCGTGACAAGCCCTCCAACCACACCGGTGTAGAGCGGTCTGCAAATAAAGAGGTTTGGTAACTAAAGAGCTAAAGTGGGAGTTAGTCTGACATTAGAAGGAAATTGTTTAAAACATGGGTCTAGCACTATCTAGTGGCAGCAGGAAAAAACTGCTTTACCTATTTTCTATTTCTGACAGACAAGAAAAGTTACAGCGTTTTAGTTGAATTTTTTTTTTTCTTTCCCAAACTCAGTTTGAGCGTGAGTGGTATTTTCTCTCTTAAAATCTAATTATGTCAGGTGACAAGTAACACTGTAGATGTGTTAATGAAAGTATATTGGCCAACACGGTCAACTCTTCCTCATCCACAGTAGCAGTGTGTCCTTCTACCCAACATAACACAGAGGCTGAGGAGGAAAAATACGGACACACCAATGCGAGTGGCTCTGCCAAATTTAAACCAGTCCCCTCACCAGTCACTCGTGCACCTTGGGACTGAATTCCCACGATCTGAGAAAGGGTTGTTCACTCAGGCACAGCACAGGGACTTGCCACGTGTCGTTTATGTTGTGCTCACGCTGATAAATCGGGGCACTAGAACGCAAGGGATAAACAGAGCTCGACTGGACTGCCCTGGTTAGCTTGGATTCAGCCAGGATTGTCAGCTCCAGCTGAATACTGGCCATACTACATCACAGCTGGTGCCAGTAAGAGCCCTGCTGCAGATTGCAGCTGAGCCTGGAGGTAAAGCCCAGCCACACACTAACTGAGCACGCCTGGAGTCAGCTCAGGGGCCTCTGCACTCACCTCAGTCACCTACAGACAAAATAATGTCCAATAAATACACTCCTGTCAGTTTTATGTGCAGCCAAAGGGAATTTTGTGTTTCATGGCTTGATACAGGATGTCTATATGACTAATTCCAAACTTCCCAATGCTTTATTTGAATTCACCCAAGTCCTCTGTGGGAAATGAGTTCTTTGCCAAATAAAGGCAGATTTCTTAGCACAACGACCCAATACACTCCACAACACACAAGCTGGAACAGCAACTGTTTTCACTCTAATTTCGAACATCTGCAAACCCGATACAATTTTTACTCTAAACCAGTTAAATTAGACACAGACTCTTCTCTTTCTTTGGAATGTAACCACATTACACTGCTCCCTCTAAACTTTCATCCATTTATTGCAATATACTGAGGAAATTTCCTTGATTTTTTCTTACCTGGGTGATTTATCTTGATGTGAGATCTTGTAAGTCGATCTTCGGAAAATGGCTTTTCACACAGAGGACAGGAATAACTCTTTTTATCCTTAAGCGAGAAAGAAAGAAAGTGATTGCATTATCAATCCACTGGTGTAATCACTGCAGTCTTTATTCAGTAACACATGGCTCTCAACAAAGTTATAATTGAGGGTTTGGTTTTTAAGGAAAAGAAATGAAGGTATTTGTAGTGGAATAAGTGGAGAACTATTAAAGTATTCCAAGCCCACCATTAATTCTCATGAATGAAGGGCTCCAAGTTACAGCACATGAGAATAAGCACAATAAATGTAAGCATTATCTCCTGATTCTTTAGAGAATCAAGAGTTGAAAGATCGTATCACATAACAGAAGAAAACACATTTGATATAAGCAGTAATACTTGAGGGAAGGATCAGATCTCATTATTTGTAGAATCATAGAATATCTAGGGCTGGAAGGGACCTCCGAAGGTCATCTAGTCCAGTCCCCCTGCAGTGAGCAGGGATATCCTCAACTAGACCAGCTAAACCTGCCAGTGATGATTTCAGACTTCTACCTGAACACGTTACTCAAGTGAAAATTGGCAGATTAATTCTAATCAAACTCCACGCTAATGTTTGCATCTTTTCAGACTGGATTGCATGGTCACATCCATAATTTGGTACCTATAAGAGAAACATAAGCACAGTGTCATTTGGGGGCTGTTGAGGGGACAACTGAAATCTGCTGACAGATCGCCGTCTGTTCCTCAAACTCGCTATATAACTAGATTTAAAACATACAACAAATGAAGGGAAAAAAATTTAATGTACATCTGAGTGTTGCTGGTCTTTAATACTCATTGCATTAAGCATTTCTCAGTGTGCACAAAACACTAAGACAAATACATCTTGTGGTTTCATAAAGATATACAAGAAAAAAAATACAACGCAAGACTCCACACATACACATTAAGTAAAGTGCTATAATTGTGACAGCTTTGAATTCTTGCTAATATTTGTCAGGAAGACAAGGCAATAAGCTTATGCCTGAGAGAAAAAAAAATCAAAATCATCAGTAAATGAATCAAGAGCTATAGAGCAATATGAAAGTACAGGCACCAGGATGACATCTCTTCACATGACGACGGTAACAACATTTTTCAATAACAAAATAATCCAAATCGTTTTCTTCGAGCAGTTAGAAAGTTACCTACACCAACTTCTGCAGTAAATGATCTTCAAAAGGCATCTCTTTTGTAGTTTAACCAAAAATACTGCACGTCCAAGCCCCGAGTCCCTTCAAAGTGTCTCTGTGAAGCTCCAGTCCCTCACAGAAGGCATCCAGCTGAAACCAAACCTTTCACTGCTGTTTATCCAGGTCAGTGGCACAGACTTTGTGGTTATGTTAGTCGTTTGGAATATTTAAGTGTAGTTCTGTCCCTGCCCTGAGAGCTTGTGACAGCCCTTCAGTGTAATCCCCATCCCTTTCCTAGGTACTACGACACTGAAGGGATTCACGTGTCATGTTTTGAACTTACTAAAGAGCTCCGTGTCAAGTGTTGTCAAAAACCACTACACAAGCCTTAGGGGTAAAAGGCAGGTACTAAAAGTCGGAGAATACATGCAAAATTTTGGTTTTGAATCAAGCCAAGCATCAATTCCCAGACTTTGAAAGTAAAAATCTTCCCTGTAACAATGTGTAGCAAAACCAGAGGGAAGAGACAGCACGTACGCATTCCCCATCATCATCTCCCAGACAATAAACAATCCCAAGTTCAGTGCAAAACTTGGATTGTGCCTAGAGAGTAAGATGAGTTGCTCTACACTGAGTGTCAAGGATGAACAGCAAGGTGGTTTTTAATAACCATCATTTATGCTGTTCACCAAGTAGTACAGGGATCCAGTTGAAAAGCAGCCAGCAACAAGGTTAAGGAAAGAGGCATTCATACAAGGAACCCACCTGAGATTGTGGTATCTTTGATCTCCAGGGAAGCTTTGATTTTTGTATTTATTAAGAATTGATTTTGCACACTAACTGTACTGGGTCTGACTGAGCTGGAGTTAATTTTCCCCACAGCAGCCCTCCCAGTGCTGTGCTTTGAGAGCTGGAAAGGTGCTGCTGTGTTGTTGCTGCTGCTGGGCAGGGCTCGCACGGCACCAAGGCTGGTTTCCAACATTCCCCCTGCAGTGGGATGGGGTGGACAAGATCTGGGAAGGGGACACGACTGGGACAGCTGACCCAAGGTGACCAAAGGGATATTTCAGACCATATGATGTCAGCTGAACTACAAAAGCTGGAAAAAGGAGGAGGAGGGGGGGCATCAGCTTGTTCTCTGAACAACCGCTACGCATTTGGAGCCCTGCTTCCCAAAATGGGGCCAGACAGCGCCTGCTGATGGGAAGCAGAGAATAAATACTTGTTTGCTTTTGCTTCCACACACAGCTTTGCTTTGCATTAAACTGCCTTTGTCTTAACCCACAAGTTTCATCTTATTTTCTTTGCCCTGATCCAGCTGAGAAGAAGTGGGGGGGTGAGGAGTGACAGAGCGGCTTGGTGGGCACCCGGCATCCAGCCAAGGTCAAACCACCACACGAACAAATGAACATTAAAGTAGCTTTCCACATTTAACTGTGCAGTTTCTTAAAGTACTATATTTTGTAACAAGTAGTCCTGTCCAGTGAGGTAGGCATCAAATCAATACATGGAACAGTGGGCGCAAAGGCCAACAGGAGAACTGCCAAGTTTAGTTACTGAGTAAATCCTAATACACGGATTTTTCAACCATTTAAATAGTCAAATATATTTGACAGGAAGCATCAGTAAGCACACTCCTGAAAGATCTCGCTGTCACACTGGTTTTAATTATGAAATGCATTTTCTTGGTTCTATTTCATATCATGAAAATGATGCTCCTGGTGGGAGCTGTTGGACATTCATCACACTTGAAAAACAGGTACTTACATAAGGATATCGTGTATCTAATTTTAGGGTCTTTTTTCTTACCTAGTCTCAGATGTCATTTACACAGATTTTCCCCATCAGATGGACAGCATACACACAAGAAACTCAAAAGCAGCCTAAAAGAATGTCTGGTATGTGAGCTTTCTGAATATTTCATAATTAATTCAGATTCTGTTTAAAATACCTACAGAACTGGGGGAGAAAAGGGGGAAAGAACATTGCCTTTTGTGTCAATTCTATGATTCAATCCATTTCATTTTGGTTTTTAAGATTGCAGTCCTGCTCATTAAAACCATCATATTAAGACATGCATTGTCTATAAAACACGTGCATAAACAAAACATTAAACTCTGTAACCATTAGTTCAACTTGTCTAGTTTCTGCTGACAAACTCACAATAGATAGGCTTCCAGAAGACGTCAGCACTTACACCACAGATCTGCTTAAATAACATGCCAGGACTGTGGGGTTTGAGGGTCATTCATGCTGCTTGATGCCTACTATTAGGAGATCCTATAGCCAAATACTTCCACCTTTAAAAAAAAACCAAAACTGTAACTTTTCAAAATTAAATTTTTTTTTTTTTCTTCTGCCTCATACTCCATCCTTTGAAAACTTCAGCCAAGCTGTTTACCCAGTTCCACAAATAAGGGTGGAGAAAAGACACTGTTTAGTCTTGTATTTCAAAGTCTTCACATCTTTTTCTGAAACAGATCTTTTACTGCTTGTATTTTGGGGCAAATCACCATTCTCTCAGGATAAAGTAACGCGTTCCATGTGCACTTCTCAATCTCCTTCAGAGGCAGGAGTAAAGGGGCTCTACTGAATGCAACAGCATCAGATGCTATCCGTCAGAGCTTCTGAGCTAGTTGAGGCAAAAATAAGCATATTTTGAGATGTGATTGAGTTGAGATTATTTAGCTGGGTGTTCTTTACTTTCTGAACGGTGGCAGGAAAAACTGCACCCATATTTGGCATCCAACTCTGCATCCATAGTTAGCACTGGAGGTACTGAAAATCCATAAAAATAGTAAATATTAATTAAGTTGAGGAAAGCAGCGCTGTAGACAAAACAAGGGAGAAAGATGGAGAACTCACGGGTCCTTCAGAACAATTTGAAGTGGGAAATAGAGCTATTTTGAAAAGAGCCATTTGGAAGTACGTAAGGCTAGGGAAGGTTTCTGTATCAGACGTGACATCAGCCAACTCTGTAAATAAAGCCCAGAACAGCTCTGTTGTTCTCTGAAATGGCTGGATCTAAAAACAGCTTTTTTGGATTACTGTTTTTTAACGATGCTTCCAGTTGCGTACTAAAGAGTCTGACAGTTGATCAGAACTGACATCCCAAGCTTTCCATCTAAATGTTATGAGAACGTGAGAACTTTTATTCTCTCTGTCACTCCCTCTGCCCCAAGTGGCAGGTTGTCCAGCAGGACCGCACCCCTGCATTGCACTGGGGTACCCCAGTGCGACAGGAGCTCATCGTTACACTACAGGAGATTAAACCAACTCTTCTAGTAACAAGTTGAGTCTTTTAGATATTACAGGACTGACATAAAACAATTTAAATGTTCAAAGTAGAACGTCTCCAGAATCAGACTCATTGAGCATGAACAATAAATTGACTTTAGAAGCCTTGATGATATTACAGAATAAAATAAATTTAAAAACAGATTAACTATTTGGCAGAGTTTACTCACTGGTTCTTAAAAACAGATTGTGAACAAAGGTATCTGCTGGTCAATATAAGGTATTTTTAGATGTGTATATAATCGCAGTCATTCACTCTTATCCTTAATTGTGATGCTTACAAAAAACAGTACTACCTTTAGTCTGATACCAGGCACGCGTGTTCATCAACACAGCACTCTCTCTTCAGGCTCTTTGGGTCCCTCTAGTTACCGAATCACAGAATGCTTTGGGTTGGAAGAGACCTTAAAGATCACCTCCTCCCAACCCCCCTGCCAAGGGCAGGGACCCCTCCCACTAGACCAACTTGCTCCGAGCCCCATCCAAACTGACATTCCAGATGATTTCCAGGGAGGGGGCATCCACAACTTCTCTGGGCAACCTGTTCCAGTGTCTCACCGCCCTCACAGTAAAGAATTTCTTCTTTACATCTAGTGTAAATCTCCCCTCTTTCAGCATAAACCCATTACCTCTCATCCTATTGCTACACTGCCTGATGAAGAGTCCCTCCCCAGCTTCCCTGTAGCCCCCTTTGAGTTCTGGGCAGCTGCTGTATGGTCTCCCCAGAGCCTTTTCTTCTGCAGGCTGAACAACCCCAAGTCTCTCAGCCTGGCTTCATAGGGCAGGTGCTCCAGTCCCCTGATCATCTTCCTGTTCCTCCCCTGGACCCACTCAAGCAGATTCATTTCTTTCTTATGCCAGGGGCCCCAGAGCTGGATGCAGGGCTCCAGGTGGGGTCTCACCAGAGCAGAGCAGAGCAGCAGAGTCACCTCCCTCGACCTGCTCGTGATGCTTCTCTTGATGCAGCCAGGACATGACTGGCTTTCTGGGCTGCAAGTGCATGGTGCTGTCTCAAGTCCAGCTTGTCACCCACCAGCACCTCCAAATCCTTCTCTGCAGGGCTGCTCTCCATCCACTCATTGCCCAGCCTGTGCCCATGTTTGGGACTGCCCCAGACTGCACTTGGCCTTGTTAAACGACACGAGGTTCACACAGGCCCACCACTCCGGCCAGTCAAGGTACTTCAGTGCCTGCACAGAAAAAAAAATCCACCACTTTTATTCAAACTATATTTCCTCTGCAGGTTAACTCGAGCTTTCAGATTTCTAAAGCTGCAAATCTCTTCACATTCACCTGCCTCTCAAGTAAACACTCCAGAAAAGGAACACGGGGGAAAAAAAAAAATAAATCAATGTCATCCAATTGTCCTTTCTGGGGAGTAAAAAATAAACTTCTATGTTCATTTGAGGGGATGTCGAAGAGATCAATTCAGTCATAATCTACTGAACACACGATGTAAAGCAGCGTGCCAAACTTAAACAGTGTGCAGCAAAATTACAGCCAGCTCCTAAAAGCACTTTTACAGTTAAGAAGGGAGACATACAGTCAGAGTATTTCCTCTATACTGTGGATAAAATACAACTAATTCTTAAAGCCTTCTCTGTTTTTCTAATTGACAGAACGCTTATTCTGACATCTTCAGCAGGATTTTCCTGCACTGGGCACAAAAAGGGATGTTTCCAGGCATCTTTAAAGCTCGAAAACACATGGCTACACGTGTTAATGCTTGCAGAAAAATAACAAAGTTTTGAGAGTGCTTAATCACTTTTAAACTTTATTTTCAGCTTAACTTTACAGATGATCTAGCACATAGAAAGCAGAGGAGAAGGGAGGAATGTTTTATCTGTTTGTATCCTTCAACAGCAGCCCATAGCAGTAACTCACCTCTTCAGCACATGATAAATCTCCAGAAAAATGGAAAAGAAGTCTATGAAAGACCTTTGCAAAAAGCTTCAGACATTAAAGTATTACTGAGGAAGGAGAACAGCCTAGGAACTGCTAGTGACATTAAAATATACTTAGATCATGGAAATTAATGACAAAAATAGAAGGAAAAGCAATGAAAAATAGATTTTAACGTAATCGTATAAAATGAGATATTTTTCTTTTGCGTCTTCGGAGTTAACCACTTATCTCTTCTAGAATTTCCAGATTTTGAAAAGTAGAATGATAATTCATAACTGCCTTAACAGCAATGACTTTTTTATTACACATATTCTAGCTGGGAGCTTGTAATAAGGTTACTAACTGTCGACCAAACAAATGAGAGGACCTTCAGAAATAGCTTCAGGTTCACGTTTGACCATAAATTCCTTAGGTTCATTAAAGCTTTTTGAATGTAACATGTACTGTGCAGAAATAGCTCCAAAGCTGAACTTGGTTTAATATTTTGAGTCACTCCAAAAGCATATATGGAAAGGAAATCTAAACTTTTTGTTGTCTGAAGGAAAATTTAACTAAGTAGAAATGAAGGCACCAATCTCCTACAAACTTCCATTTCCTCTCCTGCATAACATGTTTCCTACATTTTCTTCACTGTCTGTAATTAATCTTATTTCAGTCACTTCTTTAGGCTTGTTTCCTAAGAAAACTGGTCTTTGACTTCACTGTCTACCAAATCTTTCCTTCCCCTCTTGAAAGGTCTTCTAGTCCTTGCCAGAAACGTAAAGATCTCAAAGACAAAAATTCTTACAAGGCTCATAAAATTTAGCACCCAGAGAGAGGAGGCTCCAATGACAGCTTCTACCAAAAGCCCTGAGGGAAGGAGGGTGTGGGTATAAATCCATAAATTAACACCTACATGGACCCCTTAACCAGCCACTGCATGTTCTCCTCTGCCCAGATGAAGGAGCAAAGGACACCAATGGGAGCCTCACATGTGGCAGTGGGAGGAATGTGCCCCAGCATGGGGGAGAAGCTCCACACAGTGGGAAAGAGGCAAAGGAACTGGGGGTAGACAATGAGAAATGAGTGTTTAGCAACAGCCAGGAGAGCCCAGGGTTACATCACACAAGAAAAATGAGCCCACGGTTAGTGAAAAACAAGCAGCACAGACCTGAAGGGAGGTTGTAGTGAGGTGGGTGTTGGTCTCTTCTCCCAGGTAACTAGTGATAGAACAAGAGGAAATGGGCTTAAGTTGCACCAGGGGAAGTTTACGTGGGATATTAGGGAATTTTTTTTTTTACTGAGAGAGTGGTGAGGCCTTGGAACAGGCTGCCCAGGGAGGTGGTGGAATCATCATCCTTGCAGGTGTTCAAAAAACATCTGGATGTGGCACTGCAGGACATGGTTTAGTAGTCCTGATAATACTTAGTAGATGGTTGGACTTGATGATCTTGAAGGTCATTTCCAACCTTAATGATTCTATGACCTCAAACCACCCTGAAGCCTGTTTACTACACTTCCAGAGCTCATCCCTCCTCTTCTACCTTCTCCCATATTTACAATATTAACACTGCAAGATCAAATTTTTAACAGCTCAGTGTAAATCCAAAACCCTGCGTGATGTTTCTCAAACAAGGAACATTAAAGTGTTTTTTACTTTCCTTCTGAGGATATTGGTAGGTGAGCTCATCCAGCTTCCTCTACCAGTTCAATCAGAAATGTATTTCAGCAAACAAAGTCCAAGCATAACACAGATCTCAGTAGCAAAAGATATTAAGGAACAACACAGAAAATCCAGCCAGCTTCCAACCCACAGTAAGAACATAAAAAAACCATACACACTCTACTTGTTCTGGGTGCTAAAAGCAAAAGAAATATTCAGAAATGTTAGCAATAGTGAAAAAAGAGAACAATAAAGGTACAAAGATGAAAATAATGGACAAAGCTATTAAAAAGGAATTCTGTCAGTCAGGTGAGTGGTTTCTATAAAACAGGCCTAGTTTTAAAGTAAATAGTTTGAAACTATAACAAAACCCTTATGAAGAAAAGGTACTATAGAGATTTATGGATGAAGAATCCGTTAATCATTATGTAGGAACTGTACTTTATTTTCAAATATATATATATATTTCCTGTCAAACTATTTGTATGCCTAAATATTAAGTTATAAATATACTAAGCTGTTTGTGTGTTCATAAACAAATATACATTTATCATAAATATACACACAAACCAAGAGCTGCAATAAAGGTACTACAGGGGAAAATACTCTTCTGTTCTTTAGTCAATGTTGGTTGGGGGTTTTTTTTATTCCTTTTCTTCTTTAAAACTATTCACAGATTAAACTTAATTGATTCTAATGCAGATTCCTACACCAAGGTCCAGCATTTGTCATACCTATGAAGAAATGTGATGGTAGTTTTAAAATTATGTAGCTGCCAGATGCAGAGAATCTGTATCAAGATAATAAAATACTGAATAATTTTCAGATAATAAATATCCTAAGCAGTTCAATTTTAGACTAGTGACTGTTTTCTACAGTGTCAGCATGGACAAAAATGAATTTTATTCTGTAACTGGTGATTCTGATTACCTGGAATAGCTTCATGGGCTGTCAAAACCACACTTAGGAGTTTTAGCTCCTGAGACCTGTTCAGTCTCCTTAGTTGATGGAGTTTTCTCTGTTTTCTGAGCTTTGGGCCTCTTCGGAGTTTTTTCTTTCTTTTCTTCTTTCCTGTCAAGGTCAACTCCAGAATCATTACCTAAAGAGTAAACACAAAAGAATGTAACTATGTATAAAAGAAACTCAGCACAGTCACTAACACTATAAGAAAGAATTATGAGAAAATTAATGCCACTGTAGACAGAATACATGTTATTAAAACAAGACATGTTGCCTTGAGTCCCCAAGAAGGGAACTTTTTCCCTTTCTAATTACACTAGTCTGATACTTACACAAATAGAGAAAACAGACAAAATAAAGAGAAAAAAATATATATTTTTTTTAAATGGGCTCTCAGAAACATTTATGTTTCTAAATTATCTTGACATTAATGTGGATTTTTGTGATAATTCTACCAATCTGTAGAATTTCTCATGATTTCGCTATTAATGAACAAATTATTTTTCTCCATTCCATGTGTAATTGTTCTGATGGCTGTAGGATTATTTCTCCTAGTACTAGATTCATGATCTGTCTTATTTAATGGGAAGTCTTCCAACAGTCTCTCTGGATTAGGCTTTTTTCCCCACCACTGTTATTGTAAATCAATAGTCAGAAACATACTTTTCTTTTTCAGTGTCGATTTAAGAATTAAAGTTCAAAACAGTCCTTTGGTTCAACTTGACTACTGAGTCACGGAACTCTGAATTTTGAAGACCTGCACTTCTAAATCATCCTCTAACTGTTGCTGTTCAGAATGTCTTCAGACTCTAAAACTGGGTAACTTTTGGACCCGATAACTAGAAAGCAATGCAATAGTATTCAAAACACTGGTCTGAAATAAAAATGAATTAGTCAGCAATCAGCCAAGTTGTTCCTTGAAGCTATTTCTTCCTTAAAGCAAATAAGGAATTCCTTACTGAAATTCTAAAAAAACCCAAACCAAACAAACAAAAACCCAAAACAAAACCATCTATACATAAAGAACTGGCAGCATAACGAATAAAAACAGAGGGCTGCAAGTTTATATCAAAATTTCTTTATATTAGATGAAGTGGGAAAATGCAGGCTAGAGAAAACAAACTTGGCAAATTCAGGCATTATGCAAAAGTTCTACAGGTAATAGTAAGGAAAGCAAAAAAATGATGGAAGAAAATGATAAATTAACCCAGTGAGGTTTTTTTTTATTGTTGAGTTCCGCCCCCAAGCTGCTAACACAATCTCCAGAATAAATCATTCAATGTATATTCATAATGTGCCGTAGCTGCTCTGCTGAGACAGGGAAACAATATATGAATAAAAACCAGCAACAGCAAAGCTGTGGTGTGTCCAGAATTTATGGCAAGCAAATAGCAAAAGCAGGGGGAAGATAACGCCTCGTGGAAATGGCTGTGGTTTAATTTCAGTAATATTTTGTTAATATTCAGCTGAGATTCAAACAAATCCGTCTCCCATGGTCTTACCTCAACGGGATGAGGGGTTAAAGAGTGCTGGCTGTTCCTTTCAGAAAATGAAAGGCACAAGCCCAAACTAAAGCAGCATCATTAGGATTGATGATGTAACTACCACCTAGATAAACTGCAAGCTCTTCACTAGACACAAAACCAGAAGGAAACAAGGTATGTAGGAATTAATTGGGATTTCTCAGGCATACTGAGGCAGAAATGTGTGTACTGACAACTGCGAATGACTTGGTGCTAATCTGTCAATCTGAAATTCACACTTACCTAGAACAAGCAACAATCACATAGCAAACCAATTCAAAGGCAGTTTGCAAGTCACGGTCACAATGTATTTGCCCCAGCTTCCAGTTTCTGGATGACAGAAAACTATGCCCTGCCTTGAGAGCCCCCTGTTTTTCAGTGCCCACTGGTTTCTCCAATTTCCTTAGAGAAATTCCTTGATACATGCCTCTTCTCAGCTACATTTTTCTCTGTAAAGTTCTATGATTTTGGAAAATATTGCTGCTTTATAGGTATAAAGGATCTTTTTATGTCCCCATTTAACTCTTTAATATGTTTGCAAATTACTGATTTGTACTCAAACCATGTAATTCTCACACTGATGTTCATCTCCAGTACTTCAAAAGGGATATTTGGATATAAAGAAGCATCCTCTTTGACCAAAAACTGCTTGTGCAGTTTTCTTTTGGTGTGATGAATGGAGGTGTAAGGAAACAAACACATTTTTCCACATTTCCTCCACGAAACAGCCTCTGTTTGTTTACTATCAACAATAAAATGAATCATCACAAATTTCACAGCAGGACCAGGCCACCCAGAGAGGAAAGTCTTCTCATAAAGAATCAGAATACACAAAGAATGTAAGCTACTTATAAAATTGTGTTTCCCTAACATTACTTCACATACTGTTAAACAACAAATACAAAAATTAATTGGGTTAACTGCTCTTCTTCGGTAGACAGTAAGACTTGGCAATAGTATTGGGGTGTGTGTGTGTGCATATAATAAAAAATGTATATACCTATGGACAAAGCCCTAAGTCATTTTCAACATGTATTAGCTAAAAGACATCCAAACTACAGATTGAAAGGAATGGTGTGATGAGGACAACAGAATTTTCTCTATTTTGCTTAGGATCACTTAATGAATTCCTAGGAGGCACATGAATGGATTTCAAGCACCCTATTCCTAAGTCCTTCTTTCTAACCACTACAAAGCAAGAGGAAATGGTTTAATGAGGAAATAAAGTGGTTGAAAACAAATGACAAAAACATTTTATTGCCTTTTCATGCTTTCCAAGTTAACCTATAACTCTATTAACTTTTGAATATTGGAATTCTACAAAAGAATAGAAAAGGACAAACAGCAGATGAGCTTCCTAGTGATCCACACTAAGGAATAACTATTACCACTGGAATAATGTTGCTATTTCATACACATAGAAACCTTGTACACAGATATTAAGCACTAAATAGAAAGATTATGGCCATGTGAAAATATTTTCTTAGGAAATCCAAAACTGGCAAGTACTTCAAACAAAGGACTGAATCTCAACATCCATCTTCTCAGTATAAGCTGAGAACATCCAGCAACTAACAGGAGGACTACATCCAGTATCTTCAAAGATACAAGGGAGGTATAGAGTGCCATGCAAATTCTGTTAACACAAAAAAAGCCCACAAATACACAGTCCAAAAAGAAGCAAGAAAATTCAACTGATTTACTGATCATACATCTTCAGCTAGTGATCAGTATTTGTACGAACAGTCTCAGCATCCACATGATGCATAATTGTCTCCTCTCTACAGGGTGGTCAAGCCAAGTTCTGATACTTAAACATTAAAGTTTATTCATAGAATTATCAAGGTTGGAAAAGACCTTTAAGATCATTGAGTCCAACCATTAACCCTACATTACCAAGCCCACCACTAAACCATATCCCAAGCACCACATCTATACAGCTTTGAAACCCCTCCAGGGATGGTGACTCAACCACCTCCCTGGGCAGCCTGTTCCAGTGCCTGACAATCCTTTCAGTAAAAACATTTTTCCTAATATCCAGTCTAAGCCTCCCCTGGTGCAGCTTGAGGTCATTCCCTCTTGTTCTGTCACTAGTTACTTGGAAGAAAAGCCCAGCACCTACCTCACTACAACCCTCAGTCAGATAGTTGTAGAGAGCAACAAGGTCTCCCCTCAGCCTCCTTTTCTACGGACTAAATAGCCCCAGTTCCCTCAGCTGCTCCTTATAAGGTACTGACTAATGTGATGCATACTGATAGCAGTAGCCTCATCCTTCCCCATTCTGAGAGGACAAGCATCTTCCAGAAATGACTTGTTGATAAAGGAGCCAGGGCTACACACATTGCTGATACTTTTCTTAATGAAAAACAAGAGCTTCAGCTTTGACCACAGGGCTCAAACTGCCTTTCCATAATATGAGGCCATCTCATTAGTAATTGAGTTGTCTTCCCAGAAAAAAAATTACTCAAGTGTTACCGTTGTGGATTAGAGCATCAAAATAAATGTTCTGCCCCTCACGACTAGGACAATTGACCTGTATAATATAATTCTTGGAACACCCCTAAGGCAATTTAAGATGATTTATGAGAACACAGAGTATATGCACCTTAGCACAGGTAAGCAAAGTTTCTCCAAGCAGTATGGGTCTTTGCTTGCTCCTATTTAGACAAACTTCCTTGCTTTGCATTTCCCTTGCAAGCACTTTCTCAGCTGGCACTTGATTCAACAAGTGAATAAACTGATAAACACACACACACACACATCTAGTGACTGGCATTTGAAATGTGTGTGAGGAACAAAATGCCTTATCTGTGCCTTCTAACACATTTAAGAAGCAGTTGTGTCTGTGTTGACGAGTAAAGCCGCTGTCAGCTCTGGAGGAATCGCTGCTTTTCAGAGTCCCATCAAACTCGACTGTTCATCTGTCCCACGATCCCACTCGAGACATTAATTGAAGGCACTGCTCTCTACATTCATAATTGGATGTAGGACATTTTGCAGGCACAGCTACATATCCCTAATTGGCATGGTTTTAAATGACTCTTCATTCAAATTACTATTTTTCATCCCCCTAAATGATGCTGGTATTTCACAGGAGCAAGAGAGCAGCTTGGAAAAAAGTCAACTGGCCATTCAAAACGAACACCCACAATTGCTCCTCCTGCAGAGACTGACAGACTACGTGCAGAAAGAACTCATTTAAATTAGAATCCAGCTGATGGTAAAACCATTTTAAACTAAGCCCAAAAGTGCCATCTTTAAGAATTATGCAGGCTCCTACTTCAGCAGGAATGAATGGTTCACTCAGAGAAGAGAAACTGTCCACTGCTGTAATTTGTCTTCCACCCAAATATATAGTATATCTAGAACATACAATTTGATTCCCCTGCCATCAAATGTCCTCTCACACATCTGCCAGAGATTCAGATAAGCTACAGTGTGGGAGAGGGATGGTAGTTAAAATAATTACCTGATATTTATCTCTCAAAACATGTGAGTTTAGAGGCTCTGCCAAAATCCCCAAGCCCATCCCACCCCAGCAGCAGAGGCTGGAGCAGCTCTGGTTTCTGGCTGGGAGCAGACACAGTGAAGACACGTGGCTCTTCTGGAAGAATCACAACTCTTCTAGTCCTATCTTAGGACAAAAAGGCGGGACGGCAGTACCACCAGCCAGCCAGCCCCAAATCATTTGGATGATCATCACAGGATGGAAACAGACTGTTCCACGCAAACGTCTGGTAGTTTTACCTGCTTCCCTTCTTTTCCTCCCTTCAGACAAGGCTCTGCAAAGGCTCTGTAGTTAAACACATCACATGGGAAGCTGGAAGTTCTGGTACAGCTTCAGCTAAAGTGAAAAAAAAATAGTACCAGACTATTCATTAAAAAGCGTAACACAGTCACTGTGCCGGTCTGTCTGTTACTTATTTTCTGCTAAAGTACATAGAAATTTAAATTTTCTGTTAGCTAGTTCTTTTCGTGGTGGTTTTTTGTGTCCCTTCTGACCCAGGAGAATTAAAGCACCGAGACTGGCTAAAGCACACCATCTACAGCTTGTCGAATTTGTTTATTTTTACTTTCTAAAATCACACCTTGAGAGAGAGAACTCGAGCAGGTCACATTTCCAAGGCAGATGCTATTGTGTTAGCAAAGACCTTTGGCCAGGAAAAAAATACTCCGTTCAGGCAAATGGGAAAAGGATTTATTATTCCAAATAAGAAGTGCATTCATGTAACACAAAACGAAAACTTTTTATCATGCTTGTCCTGGTTTGAGTGAGAACAGAACTAATTCTGCTCAGTGACTTTACTTTCCAGCTCAGTTCTTCTCACTCCCTGCACTGTCTGAAGTTAGCAGAGTGTTTTCACAGGCAGTGGCTGCTTCTGGCACTGATAACACCCCGTGTTCAGAGTCGGTACCAAAGGTTGGTGCACAGACCAAGGCCACTGCTGGATCTTGTGCACCTCGCTGGAGGGTGCAGAAAGGAAAAGGCCACACCTGCAGGGAGGAGCGGACAGGACAGGTGACCCCAAACTGACCAGCAAGGGATCCCAGCCCATAGATGGCATATTCGGTATAAAGCTGAGGGATGATGAGGGTCCTGCTGGTCTTTGCTCAGCTGGGGTCCTCTTCTGGCTTCTCGCTTCTTCATTGGCCGGCATCTGAGGAGGACTCTGTCCGTTCTGCCTTCAATCCCGATCTGTGTGTTCCTGAATCCAGTACCAGAATCCAGCTCCTGAACACAGCTCCGTCTGCTGCTGGGCCCAGTCTGGGACTCCCCCGGTGCCTGCTCCACAGCATCAGTGGTGACGGTGATGTAATTACCATTGGAGGGTTGGGTTCGATACTGGTTTTGTAGATATTTGTATATATTCCACTTTACTGTTATTATTTTCATCTTCATTAAAGCTGTTTGAGTTCCCTTTTCTAATCGCCGAGTCTCTGCCTTATTCCCTTTCTCTTCCCGCTTGGGGAGGGAGAGGGGTTGACAGAGAGCGTCTGTTATAGGTCTGAGGGGCCACCCTGGCCCCAAACCATGACAGTGCTATCCCAGCCTTGGCTATAGCAGCGTAAGGAGTTTGATCCTGTCACCATCACACCCTTTCCCACACCTGTATTGGTTGGTATCAGTGAAGTCCTCAAGATGCTCATGATCGACCACTTCTTCCACGTTGCTCAACAGCTCAGTGAGCAGAGGGCTCGAGTGAAACTCTCCAGTGTGCTTCAGGGGAACTGTGTGGGACTAGTTCCTTGGAGTAGCTCAGAGAGCTCCTGCATGAACTTTTCTGCTGGCAAAGCTGTTGAGTAAGTGGAAGAGGACCACGCTGTCCTTGGGGAGCACCTCTAGTCTCAGAAGTGGACAGCACTTCAATAAATAATGTTCTGACCTTACCAAAGAGCAGAGTTATGTCAGAAGAGCTTGCCAGTGGTAGACCTTGTAGTAAAAAGTTCTTGTGCTCTGTCAGTGTCCGGGAGATCAGGCCAACAGGTAAGGTGCCAGAATTCCCCCAATAGAAATGGAAAGCATCTCCACACCAGTGGAGATCATCTCAGTAGGTCTCCGCCACCCCACATGGCTCCTATAGCCCTATAGGGATCCACCACCCCATAGGTCTCCTGCACCCCATGGGTCCTCTACACCTCTTTAAGTCTCTACCACCCCACAGATCTCCTATAGCCCCATAGGGTGACAGGGGGCTGTTGGAGAGACTGATGATGGTGATGGTGATGAGGCCATAGCTGCCACCCTTAGCCGGTGGATCAAGGGGTGCAGCGAGGTGGCTGCTGACACAGCTGCCAGGTGGCCATAAACCCGCCGATAGCAGCTGGGGGCGAAGGTCGTGGGTGTGAGGAACTGGGCGAGGAGCTTTGACCTTCACCATGAGGCCAAGGCATGAAGCGCTGGCACAGAGTTGTCTTCATGAAGGGGCCCCACAAAGCAGATCTAGGTGGGAGTCTGCTGGCCACTCATGGTCAACACCCACCCCTCCCAGGCCACTACTGAGCTGACCCTTCACCAGCGAGGACAAGGGACAATAGGTGACACCACAACAGGTCTCGTCTTGACCCATGAGATGCATTTGGAAGTGAGAACATGGGATGATGTAGTGAGGACCCACCACCAGAGGTGTTCAAGGTGCAACCAGTCTAGGAGGGTCTCACTCAGATTCCTTCAACCACAGAAGGTTGGACCAGCTGACCCTGCAGGCCCCATCCCACCTGGCCTGGCATCAGTCTGAGCATTGGGTGGATCTGGGCAGTTCTTTGTTGGTTCCTCAGCTCCTCAGCAGTTCCTCGGCACCATCCCAGGGAACCTACTTGATGTGGTGCCAATCATGTCAATATTGGTGGAAGCACAAGAGGTGAACCTCCCCAGGTTTGTCATGGTCCCCACCAGCACCCACTGAGTCGGGTGCCCCCAGAAGTGGGTGACCATTGAGGTGTCCTCCTCGCAACAGCCAATTGCGGCATCAACCAAACATCAGGGGCATCCAACCAGCAGCTTCTGGAGGAAACCACTGGTGGCAACACCTGTGTAAAAGCTGCCACGTCCCCTTCGGGCAACCCTGTTCCTGCCAGTGACCCTACCAGTGTCTCGGGGCACCCCGTGGGACCTCGGCATCATCCAGCACTGCTGGAAAACCATCTCTTGGCATCACCTGGTGCTGCCAGACACCACAATTGGAGACAATCCCTCTCTTGTGGTAGGATTCCGAAGGAGACGGCCCCAGGAACTCACTGTGGCTCAGCCAGAGGGTGGTTTGGCCACAGTGAGGCTGGAGAAGGGGAAGGGACAAGGCTGCCCCACGGACCCAGAGTGCACTGAAGTGGCCATGGTAGTGCTGGTGTCACCAGGGTTGGCTTTGGCATCACCAGGTTTGATGTCAGTGTCAGCAGCGTTGGTGCCAGCATCGCTGAGGTTGGCAGCATCACTGGCAGCAGGTGGAAGTGACATGACCCCCGTCTCTGGTCACTGAGCACCGGCTGCTGGTGCCAGCCCCACTCCCTTCCAGGGCTTTCCTGGTGCCGCAGGTGCCAGCAGGTTCTTGGCGCAGTGCCCGTGGGGCAAAATCCGTGTCCCTGGTGACCCAGGCGTGGCTCGAACCCACAATCCCTGGCTCCGGAGGCCGGTGCCTTGGCCATAAGGCCACCAGGCCTGGCACCTGTGGCACCGTCTGGGTGGGGCTGGGCTGGGGGAGCTGAGCACCCAGGGGGAAGATGGGCCCCTTGGTGTGAGCTCAGCACCCGGATGGGAGCCTAGCACCCAGGGGGGAGCCCAAAATCCAGGGGGAATCTCAGCACCAGGAGGGGAGCTCAGCACCCAGGGGTGAGCTGAGCCCCTCAGCATGGGCTGAGAACCCAAGAGTAAGCCCAGCACCCAATGGTGAGCCCAGCACCCAATGGTGAGCCCAGCACCCAGAGGTGAACTCAGCACCCAGGGGTGATCTGAGTCCCTTGGTGCAGGCTGAGCATCTGGATAGAGGCTCAGCACCCAGAGGCGAGATGAGCACCCAGGGATGAAAGGAACACTCAGGGGTGAGCCTGAGTCCCTTGGCATGAGCTGAGCACCCAGGCATGAACTCAGCACCGAAGCGAGCTGAGGTCCTGGTGTGAGCTGAGCACCCAGGAGTAAATTCAGCACCCAGAGGTGAGCTGAGGCCCTGGTGTGGGATGAGCACCCAGGGGTGGCTGAGCACCCAGGGGGGATGAGCAGCGAGGGGTGGCTGAGCTCCCAGGGCTGGCTGAGCACCCAGAGGTGATGAGGACCCAGGCGTGGCTGAGCACCCAGGGGCGATGAGCAGCGAGGGGTGGCTGAGCTGCCAGGGGTGGCTGAGCTCCCAGAGGTGACGAGCACCCAGGGGAGGCTGAGCACCCAGGGGTGATGAGCAGCGAGGGGTGGCTGAGCTACCAGGGCTGGCTGAGCTTCCAGGGGTGGCTGAGCACCCAGAGGTGACGAGCACCCAGGGGTGGCTGAGCACCCAGGGGCGAGCGGAGTCCCTTGGCGTGAGCCGAGCACGCCGCGGCGGCGCCGGGCCCTGCGGAATGAATGGTTAACCCGGCACAATCTCGCCCGGAGCCAATCACCGGCGCGGCCCCGGGAGCTTTTACAGCCCCGGCGCTCCACGGCACCCCGGCACCCGCGGGCAACCCCCGGGCCGGCGGCACCGCGTCCCACCCGCGGCTCGAGCGCGGGCACCCCTCCGCCCGGCACCATGACCCCGCCGCGGCTGCTGCTGCTGCTGACCCTGGGCCTGGGGGCGGCCGGACGGGACCCCCGCGGCCTCCCCGCGCCGCTCGCGCCGCCCGAGGCCCCGCCGGC